>JANTPZ010000839.1:0-30385 GCA_025593235.1 Vachellia pachyceras | reverse complement strand
AATGAAAGAAATATTGCAGCAAGCAAGACACTTTTCTGCCAGACGAAGATTATGATAAGTGCCATCAGAAATGTGGTCACAAACATAACTGCTATACAAGCAAGTCCTGTAAATCAAACACCAATCAAAAGACATATTAGTAATCATAGGCAAGAAAAGAATAACATCATAATGGTCTCATATCTGTGTGTGTGTGTGTGTGTAGAGAGAGAAAGAGAGACTTTGGCTCCTCCATAAAGTAATAAATTACCATAAGCATTTCCAATCAAGGTCGTGTCCTGAAATCCAATTGTCATAGCAAGAGTCAAGACCATAAGTATCCAGTTTATTTCAGGGATATAGATCTGTCCATATATATGTTTTGAGGTGTGTACAACTTTCACTCGCGGAAAGCAACCTAGTGCATGACACTGCTTGATAATGGAGAAAGTGGCACTTATAACAGCCTGACTCCCCACAATAGCAGCAAGGGTGCCAATAACAAAGACCGGCCAATAGACAGGTTCTGCAGGCGAGTAGAGAAATTAACAAATCAGAACAATATGCATTTATGGGAATCAGTACCAAGCAAGAAGAGAACCAGAAGAACTAACTTGGGATTGAATCATAAAAGCTGTTCTGGACAGAGCCGAGATTTTTAGATAAGAAAGCAGCTTGGCCCATATACTGTACCACCAAACAAGGGTATATAACAAAAGCAAATGCAAGCTGCACAAGGAAGAAGGATGTTAAGAGACTTCTTACTTGTTTGCCATGCAATGCATAATAATTACAACCAGAGTAGAGATCCAATAGCATAGACACTTCAAATAATCCATCTAATTGTGGAAATGAAAACAATATATCACACTGCATATTTTTCAATCAACTAACAATGTTTTCAAAAACTAAGACCAACTGAATGTCCAAAACAGTTGAGAGCTCACTCTTATCGAAAAAGCGGTGAAATGACCAAGATCAGCAAACATCGCTTCAGATCCTGGTGAAACACAATGATAGGCATTTAGTGAGCTTAGAGTTCTTAAAACTCACAGTATCTTGTGAGTCAATGTACAATTGAATTCATAAAGTGGAAATGCAATATCCAGCATAGTTTTCCAACAGAGTTTAATAAATGAGAGGTGACGTGGAGGTCCAGGACTACCATACCAGTGATACAGAGAAGAATCCCTCCAAGAGAAATCCAACCTTCTTTGCCAGTCTTGATAAAAAACTTGATGATATAGTGTGGGGATAGAGCCCGAACTATTTTTGGATTCCAGAATATCGTATTATATAGTCCAACAGAAAAAATGGATACAAGCCAGATTATTACAATTGGTGCAAACATAAATGCCACTTTGCGGGTGCCACAATGCTGGAGAGCAAAAAGGCCAACCAATATGACGCAGGCAAGCAAGACAAGTTCACCTACAAACAATAAGAAATTGTTATAGTAATGTAATATTCAAGTCTTTGGAAATGAATGAGCACTGGTACAAACTGCAACGTCTTCCACAAAGCACCAATGGCAGTTGACTCACCATTAGTAAGCTTTTTCTCAGTGACTTCTAATCCTGATACTGCTGATAGAACTGCAAGTAGGTGGAAAGGAATGTCAATTTCTGATCAGGTGCAACATAATCCTCATGCTAAAACAAATAACTCTTAAATGTAAACAATGATAAGCAATTAAAGTAAAGAGTTGGGAGTCCATGACACCTTCAGGAGCCGCAGGTTAAGAAGGTAAAACCAAAGTTGGTTTTATTCCCGCTCTTTTGTCCCCTTTACCTCTGTTGTGGGTTGGGGGGAGGGGTTATAGGATTTAACATTTTTATAATCATTTATCATTCTCATGTTCCAAAAGGAATCACGTAAAGAATAAATTTAATATCTGAAATTTTGTTAAAAATACTTCACTACCTTCCCCTTTTGTACTCTTATCCCAATTTCAGAATTCAGATTACTAAATAGATATTTTACCTGAAATTGCTGGGGTAAACACCCCATCAGCTATGACCATGCAAGCACCAAACAACACTATAACAAGTAGAACTGTTCTCAACCTCTTATGCTTCTCCAGAAACCTCTTCAGTGGGGAAGAGGGTACAGGCTGTGATGAGGGACCATATTTGTAGGATGACAGCTCCTCATCAGCTGCTTGCTGGTTGGGGAGTAAATTAAACTTGGCATGCCGGCAAAGCAGTGAGTAGAGAGCAAATGTGCCACCTGCCAATGTTTGTACCAGAATCAGAGCATAAACCTGAATAATCAATAAAATTTTGACTAGAGATGAATTTGAAAAGAAAAGGAAAAGGAGTTCAGTAATTTATATGCAGAATTTATAGTTTTAGAATACCTTCACCATTATCATCAGCACTCAATAGGATGAAAACGTATTTGAGCAAGGGGATTAATGTGAGGGTCCAGAAAATTAATGAAAAAGCACCAAAGGTAGTTTCTTCATCATGGTACTTCTGCAACTTCCCTCCAAATATGCTTGTGAAAACATAGAGAGGTGATGTACTTAGATCTCCATAAACCACGCCAAAGCTTTGATAAGCTAATATTAGACTCCTAGAGAGATTAACCCATGACAACTGCAAAGAACCAAAAGATAAGTGACCATCAAAATTTCATAATTCAACTCCTAGAGAGAATGCAATGCCAGTAAAAACAAATTGAAGACAAAAATCACTTAATGACAGAGAGTATATAAATTTAAAATGAACAGCATGAAATAATAAGTCACCATGGTGCCTCATTGGAAGTTCCCCATTTCGTCTAATCAAACAATTTGTCAGTCAATGTCAATAGAAACCACAATTTCACATTCTCGATACTCCATTCAGGAGACAAGGGAACAGTACATGCAACAAAAAAAATATTTACTTTAAAGTTCAACAACTAAATCCACACAAGAGCTCATGGTGAGCACGTCCGTTACTCCCATGGGACCACAATTGGTTGTTCAACAGCCAAATTTATAGGGCCACAGTACTCATTATCCCCTTTGAGCATTCATTCTATATTTTCCATCAAATCATCATGAAACATATTATTCCTTTGTTTTGGGATAAGACAGGAACAGAACCCAATCCCACATTATGAACAAGCAGAGTGTGAAAAGAATTTGGAAGAAAACGAGAGAGAGGAAAGAAGGACAGTAGGCAGAAGGGCAGTAGCCACCACATAACTCAATCTTTCAAGCTTTGCCAACCTAATCTCGTCCAAAAGAATATTAGAATGGAACTGGAACAATTTAAATCCTGTAATTCTGGATTGATGCCCTCAGGGGGTAGCTAGGCATGAGATCATCTAACAACCAACGTTGCAGGCAAGGTAATCAAACAAATCATGGTATTCCGCCAAAGTCTCAGTTTGTTTTGGTTGCATTCATTACTCTATTACGAGATATTATCCCTCCCCTTGCCAAGGATCATCCCCCCCCTCTGTCTTGGAATCCTCGGTGAGTTTTAAAAAAAAACATGAAATCAATTTCTGCAGCCCATTCACACAATGCTCCACTGCAAATATTATTCTTTGGTCCCCCATTATCCGTAAGTGGTTGCTTCTCCAGCAAAACCGGGTTCTCATGATTACGGACCTTTCTCAGCAACAATGGAGCATGGGCTGCCATGAATAAGCCTTTTCTGATATCAAAGTTAAGAAGGCTAGAAGGGTCGAAGAGAGAAAGAGCAGAGAAGGAAGAAGAAGAGAGTTCATTTCATTTCTGATGTCCTCAGACAATAGTGTCTCCGTCTGGTCTAAGCCAATCAACCAAACCCCGGCAAATAAATCTAACAGAAATATGTCTATCACGTACCAACTCTAGTACCCTTGCTAATGAAGTTGGGGCGTATCATACGGTGACTGAAAAAGTATTACATACAAGACTTAAACTGCCATAAATCGCAGGCTTAATTTTTTGTTCACCACGTTGACAAGGATATTGTAGGACAAACGGAGATATAAAAAATAAACCAGCGCAATACATTCATCTTGAAAGATATATAAAATAAAGCAGAATAATATACTCGTCAGAACAGGAGTCGAAATCGGAATTCGAGAAGACGAAAAACAGAAGCAAGTCAAGCAGGATCTAACTAAACTTCAATAAGGAAGAACAGCTTCGATCCTCTTGATTCATCAACACGTAACCACAAAGTAAAATCAAAAACCAGAAAACGTAATTTAGATTATTGATATGCTGACAGAACGGAACGGAACAGTAAAAAAAGGATGATAAAGAGAGGAAAAGGAGCACTAACCTGAGAAGGATTCCGCGAAGACGACGCTCCAGATTCGGGTTCCATGAGAAAGTTGGCTCAGTGTAGGCGCGCGTGAAGCGAAGAGTGAGAAGCTGGTTCAGATATTCCCTGGCATCTCTCGGGCTCTCGGATTTGAATCATACGAGATTGCACTTGTTCAGCAAGAGGAAAAATGCGGGAATGGCACACTATTAAGTGACATTATCTTGTTTCCATTGCCAAATGGCGTGTCCTGTGTACCTCACGCCGTTGGTGATCCGTGATGGCGCCAAGCATTCCAATCCCCAAACATGGAAAGCAAATTTGAGAAAGGGGTGGAAAAGTATTTTTCTATTTACGAGGTAAATATGTGAAGGAGATTATTTCGTTTTACGGAAAAATATTATTGAACTTGCTTTTAGGGTATTCAGAAGCTTTGCCAAACACCCCAAACGTGTATTTGAGAGCGGGGGAGTTTACGAATTTTGAGAATGATTTATAAAATTGAAAAAAAGAGTTTACAAATTTTAAAATAATTTTTATAGATTTTAATATTTTTTTCACAGATTTTTTATTTTGACTCACATACACAATTGAGAAGAAGTTATTCCCAGACATACACAATATCTACCTAATCTCATATAAAACTAATTTATGTTCCTGAAGTCTTATATGTTCATGGACTCATTCTCCTAAGATTTCACTAAAATGGATTCGTAGTATCGTAATGTTCGGTAACATGTTTTGAGATTAGCTGTTCCTATTCGTGAAATTGGGGTTGTCATCTTTTTTTTTTTAAAAAAAATACTATTATTTTTTATTATATTTTTCTATGGATGGAAATGGTTTCTACAATTTATCTACTAATTAATTTTTTCCATGTATTTTCTTGGATGAATCTGAGAACATTGACTCTGTTTGTTAAAGCTTTACAGGAGTCTAAAAGCACGTTCAACAGTTTTTTCCGTAAAATAAGATAATCTCCTCCACGTATTTATCTCGGCTTATGTAAAAGTACTTCTCTACCGATTTCCTAAGCGGACCCATTAATGTGCTTGTTTGGGAACTCATTTTTCCAACGGTGTACGTAGATCAAGATAAAAACATCTCGAAATCTATAAAACTATTTCAAAATTTATAAAAACTATCTGAAAATCTGTAAAACTATCTCGACAATAACTATCTAATTTTCCAATAGGAATGGGAAAACGAGTCAACCCGCGCGTTGCGGGCTGACCCGCACAAGGCCAAGGCAACGGGTTGCAAAATTGAAATCCAAACCCGTCAACTCGTAGTTTTTATTTTTTAAAAAAAATTAGAAATAAATTTATTTTTCTTTTTTATCTAGTTTTTCTATGAGATAATAGATTTACATGATTCTCATCAATAAATTTTCAATAATTTCTTAAAAATATAGTTTAATATCACTTTTCCTTTGTAAAAAAATATTGAGATAAAAAATGTAAAATATATATAATATATATTTTTTAAAAAATATAAAACACCGTAGCATTTCGCAATAGAGGTGGGAATGCGGGCCAGCCCGCCAACCCTCTTCCCTGGTGCCCGCCAACCGCCAAAAATATTTTTTATTTTATTTTTTTATAAAAATAATTTTTTCCTATTTTGTTACCTAATTTTTTTCTATAAGATTGCATATTTTAATGATTCTCTTTCCAATCTTATCAATAAGTGTTCACTAATTTTCTAAAAATAGAGCTTAATATTACTTTTTCCTTTGTAAAAAATATTGGGATTGAAAAAAATCAAGAAAAAAGCATATAAAATAATTTTTTAAAAAAATTAAAAAAAACGGGTTAGACGGACTGGCCCGCCAACCCGTGGGTTTACATTGACGGGCTAAATCGAACGGGCTGACGGGTTGGATCACGGATCCAACCCGTATTACCTATCCTATTTCACGATCGGGCGGGCTGATGTAACCCGTTTTGCCACGCTATTTTCAAATGCACGCAATTTATGTTAAAAAAACCAGAGAATGACGACATAGCCATCGTAACGACAGTGACTATCTAAATTTCAACTCAAAATGATTGAGGGTCCACCGGTCAAATTGTTACAGCAGTCTGACCATTACTATATTAGCCTAATCAAACATTTGGTGATTGTGACTGGACCAAGTTGGACAGTTTTCGGAATGTCTGTATGGGCCGGGTCCCCTTTCCATGAGTGGGCCTGTATTGTGTCGCTCTAAACCCATTCCTTTCATTTTACCACTTGGGCCCGTTTGGTTTGAACATTATTAATAATCTCCTTGCAGACTAACAATTGGTTGGATCAAATAGTAAGCGGTTTATTCCAATTTAAACAAAATCTCAAATTCAAATCATTGTGTTTGCAGTAGCCACCGTTGGAATATTCACCCACTATTTTCAAGTGCGCGACGTATGTTGGATCCGAATTAGTCGGGACGAAACCCCGTGGAAAACAAAACAAATAATCTCTTTGCAAAGACATCACATCAAAGTATCAGACACGTGTAATATTTCCTATTTGATTTTTTTATTTCCCTTTTCACTGATAGACAGTAGTCATGGCTTCTTGTTGCTTTATATACCATTTTTTCAGCTTTCACATGCGTCTTCTAGTCTCCTGCAACGTTATACAATCCTGGTGGCTTTTACCATTTTTTTTATTTGATCATCAGCTTCCAACGAAAATGAAAGTCATTCTGATATATTATGGTTGTGAAGTCATGTATATTTGTAACTTTTACGGCTTTTTTAAAATATAGGTGATCACTTTGTGTTGAAAGCAATACAAGGTTTAGAGCATGAAAGCCCTGATCTCACTTGATAAGGGCGCTCTCTAAAAGTATTGTTCTACTCCATATATCTACTTCGACTTACGTAAAAGTAATATTTTATCGTGTTTTTAAACGGACACAATGACTGATACTACTTATGTCTTTTCACGGTTGTAACGATGACAAAGGGAAAAAATATTCATACTGTAAGTCTTGAAAATATTTATCCAAGACCCAGAAATCCAGCAAATTAAAGACCAAGGAAGACGACGGGTCGTTTAACTCAGAAGGAGAAGACGACAACTTGGGGAGTGCGTGGGCTTTGCACTAACTAATGAATCAACAAGTGGCGGTCACATCATTTGGGGTGTCGTGTCATGGGACTAAGCTGGTGCTGTGTATATTTAGATACCTCACATCACTAAATCTCCTTTATGACCTAAATTCACGTGGACTCTGTGTTACACTAGCCAACCAAAGAGAAACAGGTTGTTAAACATGGCAGAACATCTCGTGTTCTTAAACTCACAGATCAATTATTGTAATTCTAATACCTTGATTTTACAGAACAAATTGGATTTCCGTTGCTTGTTACGTATGTTTGGATTAAGTTATTTTAAGTTGTTTACATAATTTCATGTAAGTATGAAAAAAATAATTTTGCATCGATCTGTACGAATATGTTTTTGAGTTTGTCCAAATAAGCACTTATAGTAACATCTCACGTGGTCATGTATTTATTTGGAAAAGTTTGTTTACTCTATAAGTCCAACGGTGTTTTCCGCAAAACGAGATAAGGTTTGTTTTTTTAGCCCATTTGGACAACAAAAATCCATTCCTGCGCTTACCGAGACAAAATTCCTCTCACATATTTATCTCGGAATCTGTGTCCGTTCTCCCAACGGACTATCCAAACAAGTCCATAATCTCCTCCACATAATTATCTTGATTTGCGTAAAAGTACTTCTCTGCGTCATTTCCAAACAGGCCTCATATCTGTTGTACCTTGTGCTGTGATGAAATTTCTTAGAGACAAGGTTAAAGAAATGGGAGGGATCAACTGAAGTAGAGTGTAAAGAGTACATGCAAGAACAGAACAGAGAAGAACAGAAACGAAGAGACAGAGATTATTTATGGTTTTAGAAAGGGTGAAGACGATGCAGCATACACTGATAGCCCAATATTTAACCATACACTTGACAATAGGCCTGCTTTCAAAACTGGGCTGTCCTTTTTTCCTCTCCCATCATCTTCCCTTTCCACAGCTATTAATTGGATCAACGTTTGAAACTCTTGTATCTGCTGTTCTGCAAAACTGATGTCAAAATGCTGAATGATAAAAAGATACAGAAATGAAGAGGATACATCAGCTTGGGAGAGATTGCTGAGAGCGACGTTGAAGACATATTGCGAAATTGTTGAGTCAGGTATGGTCTGTGTATGGTAACAATCAGTCTGAAGCTATTGGTGGCTATGACATACGTGTGATTGGATGCTTCTGTTCCCTTGTTCAGGACCAGATGCCATGTGTCATGTGTCCTTGTGAACCTCAACCTCAATTATACACCACCAATAAAATTTTCATGCTTTTTTTTTTTGTCAAGGGCTCTCTAGAACAAGAGCTTGTTTAATTTAACTTCATAAAGTCTATGTTGATTTTAAAATATAGGTTTTATCAAAGAACTCACATTTTTCGTAATAGCTCTTTTGACTATAAAACATCGATTTGAAATCTAGATTTTGAAAAAGATATTTTCTTGTCAAATCACATTATCTCTTAATAAATTTTCTTTTTTCTACTTTTTCTTTATTTCTCTTTCATCTTTCATATCTACTTTTTGTCTCAACATTCGTAAAAACCAAAACATTCCAAATACAATCACATTTTCAATATATAGATTTTGCCTCGAAAGCCGTAAAATCTATTCTTCAAAACCTAAATTTCATCTTGAAATTTGTAAAAGTCATTCTGATAATGACTTATAAGCGAACTCTAAATTGAATAATATAGTATGGTTAGATTTTTATTTCCATCAAATGCCAGGACAATAAACAAGAATTCAGAATTTACAATACTGAATTATAATAAATTTTCATGAAAATTTAACTCGTTACATACCCTGCATCAAGGAAAATAATCGTATAAAATCAATCAATGTTCGTAAAAATTTTTAAATAATACAAACTGACGTGTGTAAGATATATGGCTACATGCAACGGGCTGCCGAGGATTGGGCATCACATTCGTCGGCATTTAATCTTTCAGGCCAGCCCAACATACCAGGTAAGATAGGCCCACCAGATTGCGTGATCCACAATACAACCGTATCTGTATACACCGGTTTTAATGGAATGATTCGGTCTCTTATAACATGATGGACTAAATATTAAATTTTTATTGAGAGTACCATATTTAGAGCACAATAGTGTATTGAATATGACTATCTCATATAGAAGAATAAAAGAAAAAAATTTATGTATGTATATTCTTTTATTATGCGGTGAATTTAAGAAATAAAAGTCCAAGTATTTTTATAATTACTATTAACAGATAATGCATTCCTCTCAATCGTGGTACGGGATCAAATATGAAGCATGTTCTCCCAAAATGAAATAAAAAATAGGATGAGTGCGGAGCTTCAAATGGCTTAATTCTGTAGTCATCTTCTTGCGTGACCTGTCATATATTTTTACGAATGTTGACTTCCAACTCCGATCAGTTAAACTCGGTCGTCCCACACCAAAAAAGAAAAAAGATTTGATATGAAACATGATAAACAGCCGAACTAAATTCAATGCGATTACATAAATTCAATGCTGATTAGTTATCGTCTTCACATAGTTTCCATGCAATGAAATAGCTAGCTTGTACTTAATATTCAATTTGTACGCTGAATGCTCGCATCAGCATTTTTTTTTAAATACTGTCAGCATACTGTGGAAACAGCTAAACTGGCCAACAAGAAAAGGAGAACAAAAATAACGTACACCTCCCCCGAACTAGCTCAACTAAGTGCCCGTTTGGGAATCCATTGAAAAAGTCCTTTTACACTAAGTAAGACAGATTTTGTCTCGACTTGAGTGTAACGTGAAAAAAAAGAGAAAAAAAGCTTCTCCAAACACCGTCTTAACCGCGTTATTACCAGACAACATAAATGACTACCGCTATATATCAGTAGAAGCAACAGCAGCATTATTACATATATCGTTTTGTCTGTGTGTGTGTGTAATCATTATACCACAGAATAATGAATGATATGTATAACATGTACACACATGCACATGCATTGTTTTACTATCACGTTCAACACAGCTGGAATCAATTTCCAGTCGGTTGGGTTGGTTTTAATTTCCACAAATGTAATAAGAATCTAGTGTAATCTGAGATGCAGTAAAGTGATTCAATTAATTAAGGGGGTGTTGGAAATCAAGGTCTCATTTTAATGGCTGCTTCTTAGGAAGGAACAGAGCATGGAGCTAGTTACTGCAGGTTCACATGATGAAAAGAAATTTCAGCAGCATCTTCCAAACCCTACGTACACCCCCAGGTTCAAAAACCCTAGATCCACCCCCACTCTATATCCCAAACCTATCCATTTTCTCCATTTGACCCACTAATAGATTACATCCAAATCTCCCCACGCACATGCTTTCTTCAACTGTACTACGTTTTCACCCCGCCAATAAGTGCAAACAAAAAGATAGAACATTTTTACAGCAGGGTTTTTACACCCATTATTACGTGGTGAGGTAGGAAGTGTGGTCGGTGATATTTTAATGAGTAAGATGCGAGGCTATTGGTATGAGAAGAATTGAATCAAAATTCAAAAACTGAGACACAATCTCTTGACCTACAACTGTCTTCGTAGGCTCCTAAATAATTTCCAAATGCAGGGTTACATAGAATATGATTTTTAGGTGTAGGGCTTATGCCATGCACACTAGGACTTTTCCTTATTCCTTTTTTAATCATAGTTTTGGTGTTTATTCTCAATCCCTCTTTCTGGTGACGGATTATGGGTCTTGCCCGTAAAAGAAGTATAAGAGGGAATCATAACTACTAACGGATTTGAGTCTAATTAAAAGGATTAGTCTCTCATAATATGATGAATCAAGTTTTGAAGCCCCATTGAGAGAAATATCCACATTTATTATCTTATAGTGTTTCCAATATGATTGCCTTAATGCATATTTCTTTAAATATATGTATCCTCTTATTAGAAGTTTTTAAATTTGAGGCACTGTCGGACGTTAAATATGGACACCTCTCCCATGGAATTTGAACTTGCTACCTGTGCACAATACATATCCCTTTTTAAAACAGTTTATTAGAGACTCAACTATCATTGTTAGGACTCAAGGGCAATTCTCTCAATATTTTTGCAACAAGAAACAAGTTTCAAATGAAAGGCCCCTACAGAAGCCCAGACGAAAAAACACACCAAAATACATATTAACGGCAAACTTAACCACACATGCAGAAAAACAAAACGAATTAGCTTAACCTTCAACCTCAGAAGAAATAAGACGAATTCCCCAAATCGAATCCCTCAGGCTCCTTATCTGGCACCGGTGGCATTGTGCTGAACATCGGGCTGTGCGCGTAATCAACCGAATCAAAGCCCATGTACGCGTAAGACCCCTCGCTTTTTTCCGTCACGGTGCTCTGCTCCGAGTATCCGAACTCGTTACCGTAAAATCCGTTGCCCATTTCGTATCCCTCGGAGCTCGTAATGTCTGGCGGCAACGGAGGAAGCTCAGTGTTATTATGATCATACAGTTGTTGGAAATGCGTTACGTTATGACCCTCCGTCGTCGCAGCCTGATGCTGTGGATAGTTATTATAAGCACCAGATGAAGGTGAAGACCAAGCATTACTATCCGTAAACGCAATGAACCTGTCGGAGAAATTGCATTCGGAGATTTGAGGATTCGAGTAGGATTGTTGGGTGAGTGAATTTTGGTCGAAGAAAGATGAGAAGTCGAGGTTCTGGTGGGCTTGTTCGTCTGGGGAGATAATGGAGGTGACGGAAGAACCAGGTGGGGTGTCGGAGTACACGAAGTTGGTTCGACCACGTGAGCCGCGCATGGACCGAGCCGCCCGGTCGTAGGCCAAGGCGGCTTCTTCAGCAGTGTCGAAGGTGCCAAGCCAATGCCTCTCTTTGGTGGAAGGGTCTCGGATCTCCGCCGCGTATCTTCCCCACGGCCTCTTCCGAACACCCAGGTACCTCCCTCCCCATGCCGTTTCATGTTTCTGCTCTTGTTGTGTTGTTACCGCCGTAGCTGTGCTTGCTGTCGCCCCCGTTTGCTTCTTTTTGGCCTTGGAAGACGACGACGAAAATGGGTTCATCGTAAGCGAGATGATGGGTTGTCTTGTACGTGGAAGGACAAAACAAGTTTATGATAGAGAGTGAATTAGGGGTAGTAGGAGACACAACTCAGAAGTATATATGCGAGTAACAACTAGAAGGAATATATTATTCGGAAGAAGAGAATGGTTAAGAGATAGAGCAGAGAAGAGTACAGTGACCAATATGGCATGCAGCGACTCTTGCTCTTTCCCTCCTCTTCCGCTTGTTGCAGTGTTGTTTTGTTGTGAGGAGAGTCAGCATGTGAGTCCATGGTTTAAATAAGGGAGAGCTAGCTCGTGAATTTCCATCTATATCCCTTCCCGTGAAATAGTCCCCAACACGTGGCCTCTCTTTTTTAAACTTTATCCACACACTTGCATATATGCAAGCTTCTGTTGCAGCTATGTCATTATTTAGCAATATAGTCTATCAAAAAGGAAACTCTTTTCGTGAGAGGAGGGGAAGAAAAGTGAAGGGCAGGGGCAGGGAAACAGAATCCGTCCTGGCTCCTGAGGGGTCCAAAGCAAACTTACAAAAAAAACTCCGAATAAGAATTTTCGAATGATGAGAGGGAGATTTGGAAGGCTGATCAGTATGATTGAAGATGATGGGAAACTAAAATTATACATATGTGGGTGGTATAATTAGAAATCTTAAATGACCCATGATAAGCATGTTCTCTTAGATACCCCATTTCATGATTATTCTTGAATCAAAGTTGTACCTTGTTTTGATTTAGCAGATATTAATTTTTAAGTACGCGTCCCGTTTTGAATACTCCATATAGTCCAAAGCTGCTGCATGTAACCCTTTCTAATCAAAACATGGGATTGTACATATGAGAGACTAATCATATAACTCCACACAAAACCTAAAAAGACATATATAGAATCGCTGATTATATATATATATATATATATATGAAGGCCTCATCAATCTCATGAATTGGATCAGCCAAAAGGGAAATTAAAAGTTTTATACGAAGTTCATCGATCAGCTGGACATTCTAATGATAATTGCAGGTGGGAGAGCTTCATGCATGCTCTATCTGATGATTATCGGGTCCCATTTAGAGTACTTAATAGAAGATGAGATCTTTTAGAATAAATTAATTAGATTTATGATTGGTGATTACGTGGGTGCTATGATCATTATATACTACACTTGATAATTAGCCTCCATTCTTATGCAGCATGCCTAATTGCCTGCACAGATTGTTTCCAATGATTTAATACCATTAAGCATTTCTCTTCTTCTGTTCACGTTAAAAGGACTTGAGTTCAAGTGTGCTTTACTCTTATTCCCAATAAACATGCACATAAATATACATGCATGTATGTACGTATGGGTTATTCCAAAGTGGGGTGTGTGAATGCGTGTGTGTCATGAAACACTTACTCGTATTCCTAATGACCATTCTGATTCAGTTTTGTTGTTTGGGTATGTAATCGAACTGCCCATTTAAACGGAATTGCAACGCAAATTATTGCTCAAATAATGTTGGCAAGTTTGAATATGGTGATCATCGAGAGCCATTATTACACCCACCTGTGAAAATCTCACCTTCAATATAATTCGTATTTATGAGTTTTAGGAACTTACATTTCTTTCTTTCCTTTAGTATTTATAAATTATCAGTTACATTTAATTGATTAGGCATATTCGTCTTTCCTATTTCAGGGCTATGTTTCGAAGTCCATTTGATAATAACTTTTACGGAATTCGAGGTAGAACTTAGGTTTTGTAGAATAGATTTGAGAAGAATAGCTTTTATGGATTTATAGGCAAAAAATATGTTTTGAAAAATGATTGTATTTGGGAAATTATTGAATTTTACAAAATTTGAGATAAAAAGTAAGTAGAAAAAGTAAAGAGAAAGAGAAAAATTGGAAAGAGAACATTTATTAGGAGAGAATGCGACTTGACAAGAAAATATATTTTTCAAAAGTTAGATTTCAGACGGAAGATGTATATCCAAAATAGTTTTTCTAAAAAAATTTTGTACTTGAACAAAACTAGGTTTTTAGTCAAAACCTAGATTATACCATAAAACTTAGATTTTGTAACTGAGATCCAAACTTGCTCTTTATATGAAGGCCTATTTTTCTCTGTAGCTGAAGGGCTTTGTTTTATGGGGTGTGTTTGGGAAAGCTTTTCAACACCCCAAAAACACGTTCAACAGTGTTTTTTTGCAAGACGAGATAATCTCCTTAACATATTTAAATGGTAAAAGTACTTCTCCACCTCTTTACCAAACGGACCCATGGTCTTGAAATGGAATGGTTCTGAGGATGTGATGATCTGATCGCGTTTTTTTAATTAAAAAAAAATAATTGAAGTGAGACATTCATCCATTATTAGGTTGTTGTCAAAGTCGTCTAACTTGTTATGAACTGCTTTTTTTTAATTTAATAATAAGATATTTAAGGAATATCATTACTCACCCATGTGCACCCAATTTGAGCCATGAAATAAATGATAAGGTCCACAGTCTTCTCTTCTTTTCATCAAACACCAAAGTTAACTTTTAAGTGTTCATATTTTATTGGTAATATTTCCTTTCATAATTTTTGCAAAGGTTGAAGCAAGTGTGTGTGTGTGTGTGTGTTATTTCTATTCAATTACGTTTGGAAATGTAAAGAAAACCGATTCATGTTGGGAGGCATGTGAAAAAAACACATAGGCATAACTTTGTTGAAGAAAACAATGACTAGGCATTTCTTAATTAGGGACAACTAATTGCAAAACCTGGTAGTGGAACTTTGACCAAATGTCCCTAACAATATTGTTGTGTAAGAATTTGACCAATTTTTCAATCAATGTAAAGGAGCTGGGATTAGAGAGCTTGATTAATAATATTCAACCACGTACGACAAATAATCTGATTACTTTCAGGTTCCATTTCATCGATCTAGATAGATATCTCAGGATCAGGATTATTGTTGGGAAGCTTCAAATTGGCATTAAGTTAGCAAATAGCAATTATATAAGTACAACACATTAATTTCTGATGGTTCTTAGAAATTTATTTGTACAGTACTTTTCAAAAATTTAAGTCGACATCACACACTAATTTAAGACCTTTTCATTAAATTAAAGTGGTCCTCTCCTAAAATGACAGTATATTGCTGTACAATATAAACGTACCAAGTTAAAGTTATTTGTCCAAGAACAATATTGGTGGAAGAACCCACAAAAGACTTAGAATAAGAGGAGACAGATGTTTGATTTTACCCTGCTTTTTGCCAACCCAATTTGATATGGAAAATATTTTTTAAGTTAAAGATCATTGGGATTTGGATTAACTGGGTTTGATACTGTTCATAATTTAGGTTAAACATATGATCATGGCTACTTTTGTCTTCTCTTCAAAGGCTTGTAGTTGTGCGTGCCCAAAACTAAAAAGCATCCTAGTCCCACGCCCGCAAAATAAGAAAGCTGTGTGGTCAATGATTCTTCATGTAAGTTAGCTTTAAAACACATTAATCAGCTGTTAATTAACTACGATGGAAGTTCAAACTAAAGGCGCCATGAAATCGTTTAACATTGCTCACCCTACTTTAATTGCATTTTTGTCTTTAATTTCATGCTTGAATCCCGTAACAATATTCTCATATTGAATGGTACGGTATAGAGTATGGTCAAATGCAAAAGAACTTCTTTTGTTAGGTATTACAGCCAAAGTACAGAAGCAGCTGTAGTATTAATTAGAAGGTAACTGCGAACATTTTTGCTCTGAGTTTCTGAGAATAGCTTCTAAATTGGCTTCTCAAACTGAAAAGGGTATATTAATCCACATAAGCCCGCACCTAAGATGTATAAAAGGAAAACAAGGTCGTAGAGAAATGTAAACAAACGTTATATATGGATAGCGCCTAACACAACAAGGAAACATGGAACCAAATATTCAATCAAATGTACAATATCGAGGAGTTCAATTAATGTTCCTTAGGAATTAAGTAAAACACAATAATGGGCAATATCCCTTTCATTCTTTTTGTCATTGAGTGGTTACATGGTATATGGGAGAGAGTATCAATATCCTGCGAAACGTATATCCACCTGTTAGAACATGAATCCATGCTCCATCGTGCTCGCTTTTGAGCTATTGCCATTTTCTTCATGTGCGGCTCTAGTGATTAGTGGGCACCATTTTATGCCATAGATTGTTCATTCGTCAAGAAAGAATTTAAAGAAGCATTGAATAAAATATATACCTATCTGTGCATACCCATTGGGTTTCTGCAATTTGGCAAGTCTAAACCTTACCAGCCATGAAAGTGAGCTTTTTCTTTAGTGAAGTTGTTAGTTTTGTCACTATCATTGCTTCTTTTTTATTCCATGTAATAGTGCATATTGTGGAAGAGAGTATTGTCAAGTGTGAAAGTGAAACAGTTAATTCGGATATTCTGAATCTTGAAGTAGTGATCATCGATCTCGAGGGGTAGACAGGGACCTGCCTAAAACTACAAAGTGAAGCGACCAAGCATGGCTTTCACTAGTCACTATTGTCCAGGTGTTGCCAGAATATTTCAATCGGCTAGTGTTGAAATCAAAACTCTTTTTTTTCTCCCTCTTCCCCAAGCTATCCCTGAATGAATGTGGGATCAAGACTAATCAATTCCAATATTTAAAGTGTAAATGTTTTTGCTTCTCCCTCAATAAATGCGCTTCTCAAGATGTAAACTTATGGGACTTGTTTGACAAAGAGTTAAGTAAGGCCAAAAGCACGTTCAACAGTATTTTTTTCACAAAACGAGATAATCCCCTTCACATATTTACCTCAACTTGCATCAAAGTACCTTTCTACCACGTTCCCAAACAAACCCATCATCTATTTCTTATGGGAGCAAAGTTGTTTTCTATCTCAACCAGTAGTTTATCGATAAATCGGACCTCCTTATTATTCTAATCAACATCAATTTTCCTTCTTTCATTTTTGAAAATAAAAAAAAAGGCACTGAAAGGCAGTGATGGACCCCTTTTGTCTCGTGACGTTGATGTTCGTTTGCAACTTGACAATTTGATATTCCAAAGATAACTTTCCGCTGTCTTTTTTGTGTGTCCCCTAACGTTAAGAGGGAATTAAGCGATTGTTCTGTCCGTGTACTGTGTTGTTGGCTTTAATTCTTTTAATGCTCTTCGTTAATAGTTTCCCCGTGATAACAAATTTTTCTTCCATGAAAATTACGTAAAATAATCGTTATATAAAAACCTTATATACAACTTTAATGCTGTCTACTGTGTTGTTGGCTTTAATTCTTTTAATGCTCTTCCTTAGTTCATTAATTGATGTGCAAGGCTTGTTACCAGGGGAGCATCGTCAGAGCCCCCCTCCCTGTGAGAAGACCAGATTGTCTGAGCTTATTTTTATGTGAAACAAAAATGTTTTAATATCATGCTATAATATACAACTTGATTGTCAAATATTTGAAAAAATTATGGTGTCTGCACACCAACCGTAGTATGTTACCTTAAGCTGAAGTTTTGAGTTGAAATTTCTACCATCATATTTTACATGACCACAGTCCACAGGGAATTAAGAAAGTAAAGGAAGCTAGATAATGAAGTGGACATGGTCTAGATTTGTTCATGTTCAAATTGGAAGGAGCTAGGGCTAATGGAATCATGGGTTCATTACAGAAAGCTACTGCAAGAAAGCGTCAGCAACCAAAGTGAACGGCTATGATATCCTTAGCAGCAGCAAGTGGTGGATGTTTTAGTGACGACATACTATGATGTTGAGTAGTCGATGTTGTTGTAGAAGGTCTTATAAACATGTTAGTTGACACATCTGGTACTTGAGTGATTAAAGGAACATCTACTTCCCCTTCCTTCTTCTGAAGCTCTCTGCTTTCCTCTGCCATAACTTTCACAAACTCTTCCAGTAACATGCTATGATGTTGAGTAGTAGTCGTTGTTGTAGAAGGTCTTATAAACATGTTAGTTGACACATCTGGTACTTGAGTGATTAAAGGAACATCTACTTCCTCTTCCTTCTTCTTCTGAAGCTCTCTGCTTTCCTCTGCCATAACTTTCACAAACTCTTCCAGTGCCTCGCACATCCAATCGTACCGGCAAAGTCTAAACGCATCTCTAACATTTAACTGTAAAGGCGTTTTTTTAGTAACAATTGAGTTTAAAAATAACCTATCTCAGTTGAAGAATGCCATCGCAAAAGCAAAAATGTTGATCTATGTTTTTCAGTTACTTGTGATGAAAGGCTTGTCCAGGATATATATTTACCCATTGGCGAGCACGATTTTTCTGCTCTGGCCAGGTCTCGAGTTCTTCGGTCACCTCCAAGGCAAACATGTAGCCTCTGCAGCCTCCTTCCAGGCTGCAAAGGTCCTGATTGCTTTTGCTTCTAAATTCCCACATTCCCAAGGGGTTTTCCTGCAAGAACAAGGAACAAAGGTTGTTAGCTATATAGAACATTTCTTAAATGCAACACTTCATATTAAAACACACCATATTAATAGAAAGAATATCATTTCTCCTCATGGTGTTCTCGTTTAGCCATCAAATGAACATATTACGAGATATATAATTGTATGGCTATCATAACCAATCTCAATAGGCAGCTTTCAGATGGCAGAATCATCTTTCATTTTCAACAAGAAAGTGAGATAATTGAAATATGTTATAAATTTTCACTCCGTTGTGTTGAATAATGCGACTGGCATATAAAACAACCGCTTTTAAAAAAGCTCAATGTACAAAATTTCTGTTCAAATATATAACAGACAGTTTTATATTACTTTGTGAGCTCAAAGTCGTCATGAATCCTGGATTTTACCGCAATTTGGTCATTCGATGATTCAGGGAAGCCCAAATTTGCAAGTTAAAGAGGGCTTATCTATAATACAGATACTTGCTTTCTCTTTCATATATATTGTCTCTTAGGTATCATGCTTAAACAATTTATGCAGAAACACAAGTCTATAACTTTATATGACCAAGTAGGAAAAAGGACCTACTCTTGGTATTCCTTTCACCCCTGCTTCCTCTAACGCTTCTCGACAAGCAGCTTCTATGACAGTTTCATCATCCTCCCATCCTCCCTGCCAAGAGAACCAAGTAAAACTCCGTAATATGAAGCAGGACAATGGAACATAGTGCAAACAGTACAGAACACTTCTATAAATTTTCCCAAAAAGGAAAAAAAAAGGCACCTTTGGAAATACTAGATCATCACGTTTTGGTGAAGTAACCATAAGAACTTCTATTATGTACTCTGTATGTCCCTTTGGATCATTCATGTCCTTCCTCCATCTGTAGGGAATACATCTGTTCGTATGGAATGTATGAGCAACCAGTGAATCAACCATATGTTTGAATTTGATAGGATCATCAAATGATGGTCCTTAAGACTTTACCACTAAGTTCTGACGCTATGCAGGATTTGAGATGGATGATAGATCCAAATTATTGTTCAAAATTATGCATCATTATTCTAATCATATGATGTAATGACGAGATTTTCAAGTTCTTTTTTTTTAAAAAAAAAGGTTGCCCATCAAGCCTGATAAAGGGGGGAATACCCGGTTGTGCTCAGAGATTTTTTGCAACTACTAATAGCAGGTTGGTTGAATTCAACATTCAATCAGGAAAAATATTTTACGACTTGAAGAAATTGAGGTAGTAGACCAATAATAATCCATCGCCTGATGCAGATATCGCATCCCCTGTTGATTACTCAGCTTTGTATTATCTACTATCTTATAACCATTGAAAAAGTTTCAATTTTATGATCCTCATACGGGGCTGGGCTTTAATTCAGTGCATCCTATGGATGCAGAGTACTGCGCGCTTTACTTTAAAAACCATCCTAATCGTCAATTCTCACTGGACATGTATGATCTAATCCATCTAGCCCATGTTCAACAAAATTATTTGTTTTACCCCCCCACGCTACAAAAACATAAATCACTGTAATATCACTTTTAGAATACAAGGCACCCAGAAAAGCAATCTCAATTTTTTTAAACAAAAGGAGAGCAGAAGGGAAAAACACCCGACGCTTCATGTTCTGCAAAACATGAGATCGCAGCTGCCTCACAAAAAGCCAAAATAGATTACACAAATTTAAAGTATAATAATTTGCAAAGTCAATGATAAGGCCCACATTATTTAACTAAAACGATTGTAATGAACACATAAGCATATGAAAAATATATATATTATAATAATATCATCAAGCGGAGAAGACAATTAAGTAAAACAGTTTAACACCGCCAACTCTTTAATTAATAAACATAAGTACAAAGTGTTACCATTAAAAAACAAACAGAAAATTTATTATCCACTCCTTTTTTCTGCTGTACAAAGCGAACAGGGGAAGGAGAAAATAACAGAGAAGAAGAAGAGAAGGGAAAAGATAAATGGATTGGATTGAGAGTCGAATATATGGCAATAACAAAGCAGAATTGAAAAATGTTCTCACCCAGACACAAGCCGAAAGTTGTCTTCATAACGCTGTCGGAGTCGCCCTGTTCGGGCCACAACAAAAGACATAATAGCTTCTGAGACAGCCAAATCCTGAATTGAACAACGTATGTGAAACAAAAAAAAATTAGACCAACAAAAAAAAATTGTTCATGAGCTAGGGAATAAATAACAAGTGTGTAGACACAAACCTAGGTCGTACCCAGTTCAGATTTTGATGATTCAGAGAGAAGCAACGGGAAAATTCTGCAGAAATGAAACGTCTCCTCTAATACAAACAAGAACAGAAGAAGAAGAAGAAGAAGAAGAAAAAGGAGATATCTTGTCTTGACCTGCAGGTTCTAGTTTTCGGATAGAATAAGGAAACTAAATTAATGAAGCTTGTTTAGCGATTGGTTTGTTGTCCGCCTTCAGGTTAATGAATAATCGAGGAAGGAACAAGGAATGAGGATCGGGACGAGAAAGAAAGAGAGGACATGGAGATTGTACAGCGAGACACAGCAACGGCGTGGGGTGTTTATATAGATAGAGATGGAACTTACAGAGCTTATTGTTGCCACCCTTTTTGAGCAATGGAATCCAGTTTTTATTTAAAAAAAAAAAAACTTACAGAGCATGGGTTGCGGCTTGGGGGCTTTGAAATATTTTTTTAAAAAAATTCTTATTATGTTTAAATATCTGTAATTACGTGTATTTCCACCTCAAACATTAATGCAATATTGTATTTCCAAGGAATCAACTGAAAACGATTAGGGGTATGAACGAAGCCCTTTGCTCATTAACAGGTTATCAAAAGCTGGTTCCAATTATTAACTGATGAGAATTTATTAACTTATAAATGCATATATAGATGGCAACGTGCATTTTTTTTTTGGTAGTGCGTGTGTGAATTTTTGTTTTAATAAGCGTTTTTGAATTAGCATGAATCAAATGAAAGTAATCAGAAAGTGATGCATAAAGATGATTGATAAGAATTCGAATTTAGATTCTCTGGCAGATTATTAAAATGAGTATAATATATTTAATTCAAAAAAACTTATGTATTAACTCAAAAAATATGAAAGCTTAATATTATTTTATGCTCATACTTAAAAAAAGTATAGTTGGATATAGTTTATAAAATCTTGTACGTTTCAGGAGAATGAGCAAAAGTCACTTTGTAGCTAGAAATAGCAAATTTAACACCGCAGTTTAATAAATAAATAAATAGCACAATGTACGTATACGTATATGCATACGTATATTAGTGGTCGAACGAAATATCAAAAAAAGGGACAGGGGCATGTTGGCTGGGAAATTTTTCTCATGGGAGGGACACGTTGGTTGACAATTTGATTACTTCCAACAAATTTAGAAGAACGACGAAATTGTCTCACTTAAAGCCAATTTTAATATATTATTCTATTTTCTGAAGATAATAGTATATATATGCATGAGTGTTAGGCTAGCTAGAGAACAATACAATGAATGTGTGTGTGTGTGTAATGGCGGCTATTTTCATTTTGTTTGAACACTCTATGGCTTTAAATGAAGAGTGTATAACTGAAGTTGTACTAGAATTGATTTTGGTGGAAATGAAAATTAAGATGGAAACGGAGATGGAATTGGATATAAATATAGAAAAAATGAGAGGTCAAAAAATCAATTCCATGGAATTGATTACAATTCAATGGGTTACATCATGGAATTCATTTCTACCATTTGAATTCTATTTCCATTTCCACCCCCAATTCCACCATACCAAACAAAGGAAATGAATTCAATTTCCATTTCCACCTTCCAATTCCACCATACCAAACATGGCATTAGGTAATTTTATTATATAAAGTGCCCGTCTAGAAATATGTTTAAAAAATGATTTTATGTAAACTGGAGTAATATATAAGAGTAGTTTTGTCTTGACTTATGTATAATGTAAAAATGAGCGTTCCCAAACACCTACTGCAGATACAAAGGAAAGAAAAAAGCCAAGAGTGATGAATAATAGGACCGGTCGGGAGCGTATTAAAGAAATATTTTTACCATTTACAAGATAAATGTGTAAAGAAAATTATCTCATTTTATGAAAAAACACTATTGAACGCACATTTAATTTTTTTCAAACGTGGTTACAAATAGGATCAAACAAGAGATAAGTGGAAAAGAGACAGACAAGAATGAAGGCTATCAATGAGTTTGGGAGCACAATCATTAGTTATTATATTCACACACACACACACGTAGTAATGATATAAGAACGCATTAAAATTACATTATTTTAGCCTACGTATCAGTAACTACCTGTTCATATGAACAAGTCGTTCTCTTCCTCATTAATTATTGATGAAAAAATAATTAATCTCATGCATACCGTACGTGCATATGTGTGTGTGTGTGTCTCATGGTTTTTGCAAATGAGAAACAAATTAATCTGTTTTAAGTTTTGGATAATAATGGTGCATATATTCAACAAACAGCTGCTTTGATTTACACACCAGTGAGCTTATATACCTTTCTTTAATTTAATTTCCTGGGAAGTTTACAAAGCGAAGAAGATATAGGCTCGTCTGTGAACACGGTAGAGAAATACTTTTACACGAGATAAATATGTAAAGGAGATTATCTCGTTTTACAAAAAACAATGTTAAACGCATGTTTAGCTTTTGAAAATGCTGTTCACAAATATGTGTGTTCTCTCACTTCTAGAATATAAGCTTTTGTTAATAATTAATATGTATATATACAAAGGAATAAAAAAAATAAGTGCATGGCTTTTTGATGGATTAAAGCTTAACGAACAAGTGTTCGATGCATGACAACTTTAGCTTACACGAAGCTTCTTCATGGAATTAACAGTGACACTGACCATCAGCTGCAAAACAGTGTGTTGTCTACACCCTTTTTCTACCCTTTAAAATAAAATATTAAGGATGGGTTTAATTCAAATTATTTAATTTTTTACATCAATTTGTATTCTGTACTTTCATCATAAAAACAAAATAATTAATCACATGATTTTCAATAATTAACTGTATCGACCCAGGATAAAATTGGAGGGCGGATTTTATATCAAGTGTCAATGAACCAAACCATATGCATACACACATAAGTATATATATATATATAGGCTATAGATAATGTATATATTTGCAATAAAAATATCAAATATAACTCCAATAAATTTTAGGAAATTTACTCGGCTTGTTTCGTACGTAACACTTTTAGAAAAGACAAATGTGTATTCAACAGTATTTTTCCGTAAAACGAGATAAAGAATGCATTATTCTTCTAATTAATTTAACTACCGTTGATGGTCAAAGAAAATAACTCTCATTGAATCATTTTTTTAGCATGTTTACTAATTTATTTTATTTGGTCGTTGTTGCATTACATATCCATATCCACACCATTTGATTTATTTGTTTTTGTGTGTGTATTTAATTTGTTATTGTGTAGCATAGCTATCGTTGAAGTTACAGTTGGCACACTGTTTTCAGAAATATTTTTTAAATTTCTCGAATTCAGTTTGCTACAAAAGTATTATAATAATTAAACGCTTCATTGATCTTTTTTTTATTAACATGGTCGAAACTTTAAGTCACGATCCAATCTAATACGATGGATATTTTGTCATATCCTGTGTTGACATGTTAAAAAATTTCACACACACACACACACCAAACACTTGTATTAATTAGTAAAGGAGATCGAATCGCATTTTTCTCCACTATTGAATTCATCAAAATTGCTATTGAATTCATGAAGATTGCATTTATGGTCTTAACATTGTGATTAGTGTGAGATAATATGGAGCTCTCATAAATAAAGAGAGAGGATAATATGGGTATTCCTCAACGAATTTCTAAGAGTTCATGATCAAATAATCTCCTTTAAAATAGTATATTTGATTTCTTGTAAATAGTCGTAATTTATTATCTATGAGATTCTTCTTGATTTGATTTGCTTGACAAAGTGTTATAGATCATTATCCACAATTTACAATTGAAAATCTCATATTTATAATTATTTGAATTAATATTTATAATCTATACGTGTGCGTAAAGAAGGCATGAAGGCAATGAGATTTATGGGTCAAAACGCGGGAAGAGACCGGAGAAGAACAGAAGAAGGAGCAGGCAACTCTCACTTTCAGCACTCCTTATTTGTCTTCTATAATATAAATTGTTTTAATTAATTTATTAAAATTTAAAGATAATAGTTAACTCGTTCAGTTTGTTATAAATTGAAAAATATCAATCTTACCCAATAAGAGAAAGAATATAAAGGATTGTATTCAAGCATTAATTACATAAGTTAAATTGATAAATAAATATTAATATAATTACACTTCAGATTATTTATAAAATGAATGAAGAAATATTTTTAATAGTGATTTATATTGTGTATTAGAGGGAGGAACCGTGAAATCCTTCAAATCATCATTAAATGCCACTTAATTTGACATGTTATACAACAACTAAAAACACAACATATTAATTAACCACAGTCATCTTTGATTCTTAATTCTTAATGTAACAGTTGTTTAACTTTTTCGAGTAGATTAATGAAGCTATTTAATTAATGTACTTGTCACTTTTTTTGAGTAATTTGACTAGTTTGTAAGTTTATATATAATCTAGTAATACACATAAGTATTTTAAAATATATGTTATAATTAAATAATTGATTTATTTAAATTTTTAATTTCTCTAAAAAATTCAAGTGACTCTTAATATAAGTACCGAATGTGGTATTGCCACATAACTCCTATAAATTATATATGTATATCCATACCATATGTTCTCTTCTAATAATGCAAACCATAATATAATGTTATAAATATTGAGCTTAATTAGCTTGTTGACTCTATTATATATAATATGATGGATTGCCCTTCCAATATCTCAGTGAATGCTTGAAGGGGGCAGTGTTTGACCAAACATATATAATTTGATCTTGTTTAATTTGCAGAAACATAAGCATGTGGCAGCTCTAATTAATTACTAGACATGCAATCGCACATCTCCGAAAATAAATTAATCTGTTTGTTTCTTCTCTATATTCAATTAAAAGGAGAAGAAATAAAAGAGATGAAAGGCCATACAGTTAGGTGCCATTATTGTGGTAGAAAACATGTGGGACTATATATATATATATATATGAACCAACTCTTGTTTTGTTGCTTGATGTTAGAACTATTGAGTTCACACAATACTTTATTTTCTGGGTATTTTTAAGTTTCTTTATTCTCTATTATAAGCATGTAGGCTTTAATTGTTTTGTTTAATGTTCACATGTGTTTGTGCATCTGATTGTGACTCTCTTGTAACCCCTTTATGATTACAGAGGATCTGATTTTCTTTGAACTAGATGAACTTTGTACCCTTGGTTTGTGGGGTTTCCTACGTTAATAATTTTGGTGTATCGTGTACTTTTGAATTTGTCATATATTTATTTTTTGCTTTCTCGGAGACTCTGGTATGGGATAGAAAGATTTAATATTCAGCGTTCTATTCTAACAGCGGTGCTTCCTAACTGTGTGTGTGTGTGTGTGTGTGTGTGTGAAAACAAAACGAAGGGAGCCATGCATGAACACCGATGGTGGATCCTTTGGAGAAAAAGCAAAGAGAGGTTTAAAGCATCCACATCATGGATCTGAACTGTCAATGAACGGTTATTATTAATTAGCTTGATTGATTAAAAAGTTCGTATTTTTATTCACTTGGTCTGATTCTTATTGTACATTTATTTTTAAAAGCAATACAGTTTCAGACGCAACAGTGTGGAAACTGGAAAGCATTACTTTTAGGGTTTTGAATTCTGGTTTCCTGAGATATTTCTTACTTGTTGCATCGATCCATATCTATAGCAGTTACAAGAAACCACGGGGAAGCTTCCTCCATTATTTCTTGATGGCCCAGAAACGCAATCTCATTTAAGTTGTCTTCCTCCACAGCTAATCATACATATATAATTAAAAACCTAATATATATATATATATATATACGAGCTAAACAAGGAACAGTACTGTACCTCTACATCATTTGAATAAAAGGCTGAGTAATCGACCGTTCTTTTATTGCTGCAATATAGAGTTCACATAGCGTTATCCTGGAAGACTAAAAGAGAAAAGGTGTCTTTTCATATGGTTATCTGGTTGGATTATACTTAAGAATTGTCGAACTCAATCTAAGATAGCTTTTAAAGAAGCTTTCTGCATTCACACGAACTTTAATTCAAAACTTCACATTGAAGTCGCGAAAGCTCAGTGGTTGGGATAACTTAACTGAAAGAAAAAGTCTCAGCTTTGTTGGTAAAAAGGAATAGTGTGTCTTCCACTTGTTTCATATTCACCAAAGTTATAAGAAACCACCACGAAACTTCCTTATGCCCTCTTCATCTGCAAAGCACTTTTATGAGTTATGAAAAGCACTTCTATGAGTCAAGTGATCTTTAAACGATAGACGTTGCTTTCATGTTCAGTTAGTTACAAATATTGATTTATTTGATAAGGATATATACGACTCATATCATATAATGACAGGTTTCTAACCTGTGATTTGTAAATATCCTTGCAATCGTTTCTTGAACTGTGATGAACTTTATATGATAAATCTTGACTTTGGATACACTTGAGATTTTTTTATTTATAAAAAATATGTGAGTTATGTGCAATTTATACCGTATTTGAGGTGGATATATTTCATAGACAATTAACAACTTGTAAATAATAACATGGCATCTTAATTACGAGATTCTGTAACACATATTTATAGATATGCTTATTTATGCTTGTTTCATTCCTTTATTGGATTTTTTTTGTCACTATATATATAGTTAGTGGTGTTGATGATAATGAAGTTTGAAGTTGCTAACACAATAATGAGGTGTGTGTATGAATCAAACAAGGATCTAATGCCCCTGATTACCTAATTTGGATAAAAAAAAACTATGCCTTGCATAGCCATTTTTAAGAAAAATTGTTAAAAAGGCTCTGATGGTAAAATTCATTACTCATACCTAAGAATCCAGGTTTTTGAATTTCTTCGTATGTGATATATTTTTAAGTATATTCAAATATCTTCAGTTTTACACATAGTTAATATATTAAAGATCAGAAGAGTTGCAATTGGGTTTTAGACAAAACTTAAGTATGTTCTATCAATTCTCCATTTTATAATATGCGTGTCATGGTAAAATACTAATTAAAATGTATATTAATTGTTAAAAATAATAGTATATGTCTAGCTTCTAACTAATTTTTGTCTGTCTTATATAATAAAAATAAAGCTTATACTAAAGGGATGAACAAAATTCGGAACTGAATTCTTGTGCTCCGTTAGATTCGGGTCTTCTCATTTGGCAACAAAATATTTAAAAATTTATAATAACAACTTTTAAATAAATTAAAAACGCAAATCATTTCGACAGATTTGAATGATATTGTTTCAATAGATTACACAGAGAGAGATATATATATATATATATCCTACATAATCTGGCATCAAATGAAAGGCAAGAAATTCCGGAGAAGCTTCGTTGATCCGTTTGGTGTCTAAATTTATTGTTAGCTAAGGAATCCATGAACGTTTTAATAATCTTACTACTCATATTAGTGGGCCCTACTATATATATATATATATATCTTGTCTGAATACATTATTCACTACATTAATTTCTCCCGAAAGAATCACTAAACTTGAAATCTCCACACAATTTTAAACATCAACTTGAACAAATTAAAATATGAATCCAACCTTGCTTGGAGTTGTCGATATATGATCGACTGAAACTAGTTTGAAAATTAATTACATTATTGCTCATGAATCTTAAATGACAGTAAATCTATTAGATAAAAAGCCTCTTTATGCTACTTATTTGCATGGATTAACGGTGAAATTAATTAAAAAAACTGACTGGTATACTATTTTTATACACTAGATAATTTTTTTTACACTGATGACTTTTATGTCTCTTCTGAATTTGATGACATAAAGAGTATAATAACCATGTTAAAAGTTTTTTTCGCTAAGGTATATTGTTAATCATCCATACATATGTAAGAGGTTTGTTCAAAATGTTTTGAAAGTAACAAACCGAACAATTTGTTTTTATATATAGTGCGATATTCGCAGAGCGTTTGGAAAAGTCAAACGTACGTTCAACAGTGTTTTTCCGCAAAACGAGATAAGCTCCTTCGTATATTTATCTTGACTTGCATAAAAATACTTCTCTACTGCGTTCTCAAACGAGCACTATATAGCAGTTAGTAAGCATATGAAAAGCAAGAGAATAATGCTCAATAACTAACGATAGATGCAT
This sequence comes from Vachellia pachyceras, assembly GCA_025593235.1. NCBI lineage: Eukaryota > Viridiplantae > Streptophyta > Magnoliopsida > Fabales > Fabaceae > Vachellia > Vachellia pachyceras. The sequence goes on along the minus strand of JANTPZ010000839.1, from coordinate 1,289 downwards.
TTTAGTCGTCAGTAACTTGGTATGAATTTACGGTTTGGCTTCCCTGCACGTCAATATATATATATATATGCATTGTGCATCTATAAATATAATCAAAGTAAAAAACACAATATTTAAAACTATCAGATTAATTAATTACACTACAATCTGCAGATTCAACTTACTGAGAAGGTAGAGTCATGAAATTACGAGGAAGTTTCGTGGGATGTCTTTACATGTGATTAAAAGGTATTCCATGGAGGCGTCAGTGTATATATCATCTTCGCCTTTAAACTTCTGACGTAAGAATTAATTAGTATAATCCAGAATCAATCCGGAACCACAGGAATATGAATGCTCTAGAAATGTTTTCGTCAGAAATACTTGGGACTCGTTCATATTGTATATCAAAACGTAGAATTAAGAAGATAATGCTATATAGTTAGCTTGATATGTAGAGAATTATATTAAACGCGGAATTATGATTTTATGAAATGCGTGGACACCTCAATGATCGTGTCTGATAAAGCTACTGTTTGGTATAAATTTATGCTAACCCATAACAAATAAATACTCTCCTATATCATAAATCCCACTTCTTTTGTCCATAATGAAAATTTTCAAATTCCAGATATACATACATGCCTGCTTCACCTAATCAACTTTTTCATTGGGTGTGTGACGCTCAAAGTTAATATTTTTAATGACGAGTGAAAATGTCCTATTTTAAAACTTCCGGATCTAAAATAATCCTTTAATAACTTCCATGTGACCAGTACCCATTTGAAAAAATTTTGAGTTATTTTTGCCCTCTGTCCCTGTGAAAAACTTCGTCGCATGGAGAGCAAACAAGTTGATATCTCAGAGCAGCACGTGGCCGCTAAAGCGCGAGCAAGGATGCAACTAATAATCACCAAGTAGCTAAGTCAGCCACTTGTTTTTTGATAAGTCCGGCAATTAATTCCATTAATTATTGTTTACGATGGAGTATAGCTTTCTTCTATCAAATGTCAATATTGTCGAAATAGTAATATTGTTGCTTTTCGCCCTTAATAATAAGTTAATTACTTGTCGCACTTACTTTATTATAACCCTGTTGTGTGTGTCTGGTGCAAATATCTGATTTTCTCGTATGAGAGATGTTACGCTTATTTCTTGTAGTAGTTAGCATGCCAAATATAATATTAGACGATAGTTAATTATGCATGAAAGCATATTAATTGTGTTTTTTGATGTTATCTGCGTGGAAACTGAGAGTTAGCTAGAGAGAGGGTAGATAGCGAAAGGTGTTCAATTGCGAGGGTAAATAC
>JANTPZ010000837.1:0-28863 GCA_025593235.1 Vachellia pachyceras | reverse complement strand
GAGACAATTCTTAATCAAGTTGTTCGGTTGGCAGAGCATGGTCTCATTCATTGTGATTTCAATGAATTTAACATCATGGTATGATTGGCTTTATTGAGTTCCTTTGTCTTTGCACCAGTTTTTTGCTGACTTGTTGGCATACTTTGTCCAATGGACTGTTATTTGTTATTTTATGTAGTAATTATTACCTTCAGCTTTATGTTGACTCTAATTTCAATTTATTGTAGATTGATGATGATGAAAAAGTTACCATGATTGATTTTCCACAGATGGTATCAGTATCACACCGCAATGCACAGATGTATGAGCTTTTGCCTTATTTTTTTAGGGGTTTTCCTTCCTTTTGATGCCTGTGTAAATGATGTTGATGGTGATAATCACATGCCTTAGTAGGACTGGCTCGGTTTTGATTAGACCATAAGTTGTTGATCAGTATAAGTATAATTACAGTTGTCTTTCGTTTTAATATGTTCGTAAAATGGGCAGCCCGTAATTTATTATTCTCATTAAGATAATCAAATATCAAATATATGATTATATATGCTGTTTGCAGCCTTAGTGCCTCACTGCATATTATTTGTCGTACTGCAGGTACTTTGATCGTGATGTTGATTGCATCTTTAAGTTTTTCAGAAAGAGGTTTGTTGCTGTCATGCTGCCACTTATTTTTGAACTTTGTGGGGTTAGATACTGAGATAGTTTTATGCTTTATTTATCTTTCCTTTTCGATGATTACAGTTGTGCTATCGGTGTTGTGAACCTGATTTGAACAATGATGCCAACTGTGATGTACATGATCAGTCTTAAGTGTTTTGGGTGAAATCATTGATAAATTATCTTAAGAGCTGCCTTAGAAATGAATTACTTAATGTGAATTGGAAATCTTGAAGTGTTTTATAATATTGATTGTGTTTGATATGTGCTGGATAGAACATGACTCTTGTAAACTGTCACATCTGTTCTTGTCGATGATTTTTACTTGATCCATGTCTCCTTTTCTTCGGCTATGTTTTGAACTGTTACTGTGGAATCAAGTGCTTTTGTGATGCAGATGCTTCTTTTTAATTGATTTGAATGGCTAACGTTAACTAGGGTTTTTAATTTGGGAACTATAGCTAACTCCCATTTTGACTTGCTTTGGTAGTATTTATTTTTATCCTAAATAAGCATGTTTTGTTCTGCGGAATTTTTGCACTCTATGTCTTGATGTAGGACATTCTAGTTCTCAATTATATTTTGTCACCCTTTTGCATTAGTGATCTCTCTCCTTTTGTATGATCTCTTTTCGTTTTGCATTATTTTGTGCTCATTCATTATTGGTACGTGGCATTTTGCATATTGCTCTAAATTAATGGAGCAGTTGATATGATATTTTGTTGGGCTTGCTGTTGTTGGAATTTGTTAGATCTAAATTAATGTCTTATCTACCATTTATCTTCATGGTTTTCTTCCCATTTCTGTGTTCAGGTTCAATCTTTCTTTTCAAGAAGGCACAGATGATAATGAAGGTCCTGATGAAGATGGAAGACCTTGCTTTTCTGCTATAGATAAAAGCTCTGGTTTTCTAGATAAAGAACTTGCTGCCAGTGGCTTCACCAAAAAGGATGGAGATGATTTTGAGAGGGTATGATAGTATTTTTTTTCTCCAGGGGAAGGGATGGAAAAATTGGAAACCACTTCATTTTAAATGTTAGATACTTTTGTTTTTGTCTCCCTTCTCTTTTAGCTTAGTGCCAACATGAAAGATTTACTTGGTGAAGCATGGTATTCACCTCAGGGGTCACAATGGGTAGACTTTCAAAAATTCATCCTGCTTTTCCATCCTGTCTTATATCTTTTAATCTTTATTTGCAGTTCATTGAAGGCAGTGAAGAAGTGGGTGCACATTCAGACGATGATGCAATTGAGTTGGGAGAAGACTTGAGCGAGTCAAACGTTACGGGTGATGATTCTTTACAGCTGGAACAGGTAATATCTCCATTAGCTTTTGTTGTCATAAAGGAGATTTGAGTGATGTACTTGCTATATATGATGTCAAGTAAATAAATACATTTGGCTTTGCCGCATTTGGAATTAGTTTCGCTTTATTTTCTATTTGTGTTGAAAATACAAGGGCCAGTGCTAATAATCTTTCATCAAATAATGTCTCTTGTGTTGGTTAAAGTTGAGAAGGTTACTTTTTTGTTCTAAAAAACTAAATTTAGACTGCAAGTCTAGGGGTTGGGCTAAATCACAAGATTGGGGTTAGAATATTTTTCTGTGTAAGCTTTCTGGAAAGTTCAAGCTGAGAAACTGTATGCTGATGAAGCCTCTTCCATTTATGTTTTATTTATTACTTTAGCCGTTGCTGTTTTCTCTTTGCTGGTGCAATGAAATTGCTATTTTCTCGAGGACATGGAAGGTTTCACTTGTTTAAAAACGTATTAGATATATTGCTACTTGATAACCTAAAATTATCAGTATCCCGGGATCTTTGTACTTCTCTGTCTTCATTTTTGCATTTATCTGTATCTCATATATATAGATATAGGTATTTTAAAAACAGTATAAATAGGAACTGGTGGCTGCCATCAGTAAGCAAGCCTTGTGCACCACAGATATGTTATTAACCATGGATATTTTGGAGTAGCTTCAACAAAAGTGAATCGACATGTGTGTTTATGCATGTATATAGAATGAATAGACATATAGATATATTTTATATTTGCAGAAAACATTTGTGGTACAATAAGTGTAGTGATATCTTATTTATGCTTTTAGAGTATGTGGCTTGATATTTGTTGATTCAACCACAATTTTTAACAAAAGTTAAAAGAGGGAATGTCAGTTAGACATGCTGACCTATGACTTAAATAAGGAGGGAATTAGGGTTGGACATTCCTTGAAAATTCGTGTTTAGTTCTACTTTAGCTTATCATGGTCATTAACTGGTTAAATTGTTTCATCTTACCTGATAAGTTGCGGAATTCTGTTTTCTCTGCTATATTGCATGAAGTTTTGTACGCAGATTTTATAGATTGAGATTATGTTTTGATCAGGATGAGGGAAATGAAAATAAGGATGAAGAGGAAAACTCTGAAGAAGTTAAAAACAGCGACTCTGAGAAGCCAGATGCAAGTGACGGGGTATGAAAACTTCCTTTCCTTCATACCTTTCCCTTCTATCATTTATGGTTTAGTTAGTTAAGTCTACATTTTTTTTTGCAAATATTTAGTTGCATATTAATATTTGTTACTTAAAATTCTTCATTTGAAACATTGTTAGAGTTCCAGACAATTGAATCCGGAATTGCTTCATTTCCAATTCTAGGCAGTCTAGTTTTTATGGCATTACTTTTCATTGGACTATAGCCTGACAAGTCCCAATGATCCTTTTGATTTACAGGAGGAAGGAGATCAAAATGTGATGCAAAACGACTCTGAACTCACAAAGCGGTTGAATAAGCAGAGACGACGGGCCATAGCTTCAGCGCGCAAGGGGCTCAAGTCTTTTGCATCAAGGAATTGCTACAAAGCCAAGGGTAGTAAATCTGCTCATAATTCTAAAATCCAGAAACAGTTGAGTGGCTGGTGAAGTAAATGTTTATTTATGATAAGATAGGATATTATGAAGGCAATATATAGTTGAGTGTTTCTTCACCTATTCGTTTTTGGTTATAGATTAGGTGGGCTTGAATTTGAGTCGCTCTATTAACATTTCATTACACCTGTAATATGTGAGCTAGTCCAAGTACACGAGTCTCTTTGATATAATATTATAGGGTTTGGGTGAAATGGGATTGTATCCAAGACTTTCTATACCATTTCTATACTGGATGAAAATTTTGTCTGTGGAGGAAAATTTTGCTCATGTAACTACTATCTGTGGCTTCACTATTGTTTGTTCGTGAGTGAATAATCTGGGGGTCGGATTTCATTTTTGAGCAAGCCACTCCAAGTAACTGGATGTGCAACCTTTTAGTGTTTTGTTAGATGGGAATCATATTTTAAAATTAAATAAGTCATTAAATTATATATTTATATGGATTTAATTGTCCATTCGAAATTGAATGGAGGTTGAACTCCTATTTATAAGTTTCTTATAACATGTTTTACTTAATGTAAATTTTAATAGTTGTTCGACTTTATTCCTATTTAATATACATGGTTAAACTAATTTTTAGTTCACATAATTTTCCTCAATTTGGAATTTGGTTTCTGTAGTTGTAAAGTTGTGTTTTTTATCCTTGAAGTTTAGTATGTCTGAAATCGTTAGTGCTTATAGTTTTAAAAGGATCTAAATTAAAAGTTAACGGTGTTAAAATTGCTGATTTGTCGTTGATGCCGTTATTTTTGCTAATGTGACTTAATAATGAGATATGTTTAATGTTTACGTGGATTGATGAAATATACTTTTAGTTCATATAATTTGCACTGATTTAGAATTTAGTCCTTTAAATTTAAAAGTGATAGTTTTGATCCTTTAAATTTACTGTTTAAAATTATAAGTCCCTATAATTTTAAAAGGATTTGAACATGATATTAAGACCGTTAATTTTGTTTGTGTCATTGACTTCATTAATTATGATGAAATAGTTTAGTAACAAACAAATCTTATATCACATTCTTAATAAACAACTAATTCCATTAGGTTTGTCACGATAGAACTTAATAGTGAAGCATACTTATTTGATACTATTTTGATTCTTTCCTCTTAAAAGGAACATATGCTTTAACAATTCCTTCTTCATGTCAAGATAGGTAATGAGAAAATACAAAAAAATCATTTTTATTTATTTCGTAACTTTTGCTCAATTGAGAAAACGAGTCAGATTCTACAACATGATCCTTGCGGATTGGAACATCCATATAGTATACAAAAAAAAACTCTAGATATTTAAAATATTTCTCTTTGAATGAGATCTCAATTTCAGTGACGATTTCATTAGATATCTTTACACGAAGACGAATGGATGTTCCTTTTTGAAGTGCGGAATCAAAATATAGTGTCGAACAAATATGTGTAACTGTTTAGTTCTATGATCGTGAACTCAATGTAATCAATTATTTATTAAGCTTGTAATGTAAGATTTTTGGGTTACTAAGCTATTTTACCATAATTAACAGAGTCAGTGTCACATAAGCAAAATTAATGGTGTTAATATTGGCTTTAAATCCTTTTAAAACTATGGAGACTAATAGTTTTCAACAGAGTAAGTTTGAAGGATCAAAACTACCACTTTTAAATTTTAGGGACCAAAACTTAAATCAAGGTAAATCGTAGAGACCAAAAGTAGATTTAACCAATCAACGTAAATATTGATCATATTTCTTCATCAGGATACGTCAGCAAAAATTACGGTATTGACAAGATGAAAGTGTGTGTTGGTGATTGAGAGAGAAGGGTTTTAAGAAGAGTGACGCATGAGAGAAAGGGTAGAAGTTAAAGTGCGCATACCTCTAAAACAATGATTAAAATAGCAGTTGGAGATGAGTGATATGTATATTCTTACACATGGGATAAAATCATTTGGGTTGTCATGATTTGGTTAGCCAGACCATGGACGAGGTGGTGCACTTGCTTCATGCAAGAATTTCTCCACTACCCATATTCTTAATACTAACTAAATCCTTGATACAATAGCTAGTTAACTTTAGTTTGGAGAGATTAAGGAAGCAAATTAGCTGATCTATCTATAATGTTTTTCAGAATGTATGTTATAATTAAATAATTTATTCATATTTTTTTATCACCTAAAAAGTTAATTGACTCTTATATTAAGAATCGGATGTAGTATAATATAAAAGGTAGATAACTAATTTGATAATATTAAAAAGATTAGTTAAGTTATTTACAAATGTATAATGATTTTTGTAAAATGTCTTCTCAATTATCTGTGTTGAAATTTAGTTTGATGAAAACCCCCCTTAATTTTATCACCCCAAAAAAGTCAACATGTATACTTGGGGGAAACAATTATAAATTTAGAAGATAGAGTGAACTGATGCTTTATATTTAGAAGTAAAACAAACAATTTAACTTTTATATTTAGAAGGTTAGCTAATAACTAATAGCAACACAGAACTACCTTGCTTGCAATTGATGGTTACATATGAAGCTGGCCAGTGGCTTAGTAAACTAGTTGGTAGGTTCTGCAACGTTTTTTCTCTAACAAAGAATAAGTAAGCCCCATGTGCTTTGAGCAACTGGATTTGATGAGAGCAATGTTGTGCCGATATCATGAGATCAGGATGGTGTTGCCTAGTAAAGACTAACCCATTTGTGATTATGCCTTTAAGATATCTTAAGATACAATCCAATGACTAATTGCTTTCAGATTTTTCATATATTGACACATCTTATTTACACTGCATGAAATCTCTGGCCTAGTTATAGTAAAATAGTGTGGACCCTCTAGTAAGAGAATGATACTGGATCTTGTCGACTAAGTCTGCTATATATCATTCACCAGAAGTCTATGTTTCACGAGTGAAAGCTAGCTATTTATAGGAGATTTTTCTCACAAAGAAAGCTTCTTTCCTTCCCTGTAAAGAAATCAAAAGGCAAAAGTAAAATATTAAAATAATAATCAGCTACTTGACTAGGTTTTCTTTCCAGAAAGAAAGCAACTGATATATTATATTGAAAGACTAAAACATAAAAGTATAAAACATAAGCCCCTTACAAAATGAGCTAGGTTTCTTCAGAATATGTTAATTCTTATATTCCATTATGATCTCATTTGCTGGAAGTAAACCTAAATTCTACAAAGCTATAGCAAGTTGATGAAACTATGCTCCAGGGTTTTTTTAAGCATGTAAAGACTCTTGTGAAGTTTGCAAACTAGTGAAAGATCTATTGATTCAAAACTAGGTGGCTAACTTGTAAATACTTTTAAAAAACCATTTAGAAGTGCGTTGTTCACATTAGTGATTTTAGGGTTTAGGATAAGCTTTTTTAAAGTGATTTTACATAATTTGAGATAAATCTGTAAGAGAAGTTTTATCTTGACTTATATAAAAGTGCTTTTAAAAGTGGTCATGCGTGGTTGTCATGTTAGGTCAAAATAATTACAGTGCAAATGGTTATGGGCTTAAAAGTTAGTTTGATCTAAAACTACCAATTGAGCCTTGTGCATATTAAGAGATCCATCATAATTGTCTTCCGATCAAAGTACCCTTTGGCAACCTAAGACAAGTTTGTTTGGAGGAGGTTTCACATGGTTCGGATATAGATTTTTTTAACTTTTGCCAAATACAAGTATCTTTTGTTGGATGCAATTATGTTTATAATACTGTCACGCATTTGAATGAAAGCTCCTTCCATTAAACGTAACCTTACGCGACCTTTGCGAGGCATATAATTATAATTTTTATGGAGCTTGATATTCTTCATTCATGATAATCCCTCATCTCACCATGAAGAGATCAAATGGAAAAAAACTGCTGCAATGAATCGTCTCACGAGGATGATGTGCCAATGAGCAACAAAGAATTCACAGATAATGCACATGTGCAAGGCTTCTTGTGCAAACTTGGCAATAAACTAGTAATAATGAGAATATCTTAATTCCGTACATTAAATGATCAATACTCAATATGTACACGTTGTGTCATATGGTGAAAACCAAGTTATGAATCCTTAATGGTTAAGCTTGCAAATAATCATTCCACAAACAAACATTGAAATAACCCTTGGGGATTAGGAGTGCCAGAATAATTTGACTTGGTAAAAAGTCACATTCTTAACAATGAACCCTGCATTCTTTAAATTCCTTCAACTTGGGGTTCAAATTTAATTTTCAAGATTAGAACACTATAGAATCTATAAGCAAATGAAACATGGGCAGAACCCCCGTTGTGTATACACAATATGAAGCAGCAATGATTCATTGACCAAAATAACACCAGGGTGATGAATATTGTTGATATCACATCTGGCTAAAATTATCGCTTCTACCCGAAGTCAGATTAATTCTGTCCCCATGGGAAAACCACCCTTTTGAAACTGTCTATAACAATTTCACAGCAGGCATTTCTTTCCTTCATTCAGGTATCGAAATACCCGAAATCTCCCCATGACAGCAAAAAGGGCCAACCCTCATCTAGTCTGACAAGCAAATCTGCAATTTAAGGTTCTGCTGGATCTCTTATTTCAACCGTCTTCTCCGGTCCTTATCTCTGCCTCTCTCCCTTTCATGATCGTCCCTCTCCCTGCTTCCACTTTTCTCCCTGTCCCTACCTCTATCGTTATCAAAATCATAACCTCCTCTACCTCTCTGTCTGTCTAGGTCCCTGTCTGCATCATTTTCCCTCTCCCTGTCTCTGCCTGATGATCTCCGTTGTGGACTATGACTTTGACTACGGCTGCGGTGGCGTTTTCTTGAGACATCATGTGCATCGTCTTGCCTGTCCCTCCTCTCTGAAGATGTTCTTCCTGCAAGTATTTGAAAAAAAACAAATTCTGTTAAAAGCTTTCAAATCCACTAGAAGCCTGTAAATCAATCCCGACCTAGTAGTAAAAGAACAATACACTATTTGAGACTCCATGCAATTGAACAATTTTTACCCAAGTTAAACTATCCCTCTCTGAAGTACTCTTTTGAAAAAAGTACAGGGCAGCTGGATCTCTAATTTTCAACTTCCGTCGCAGTAACAGTTCATAAAGCTTGTTGGTGCAGGACGAGAAAAACAATTCATTAAGCGATAGTTAAATCACATAATAGAGAAAAAAATGTTGATTTAGTTTCAGGTTTTAATAGGATTTTTGAACATTTGGCGTGTAGTGTGTTAAAAATTGAACAAGTTCATGCTGTTTCAAAGCATTATCTGAATAACATTAAAGAAATATCATATTTAATCACCCAGTCTCAGTTCAGCTTAACAAAACCCAACCATTTTTGCAAGACTTTCAAGCTAGGAACTAACTTGAGATTGACTTGGCAACACAGAAAAATCGAGTGGCAGGGGGAAGAGGCTATGGTTACGGCAGAAAAAACTTACTACTTCCTTGGCCATTGTCTCCAGAATCTGATAATCCAAACTCTGCTTGCAGCCGTTTCCTGTGCAGTGTGACTTTTCTCTCAATTTCCTCCAAATTTTTTATTCCCCTCTCTTCAAGAGACTCTCGGTATTCAATTAAAGCAACTTCCAGCCTTCTCAACTTCTGCCTGTATAACAAACATGGCCTTTAAAAAATTATTTTGTAAGACAAGGAAATATCATTACTTATTCTAAGAGTGATATTCCGCAGATTCTTCAAACAACTATGACATCAGACATTTATAATTGGCACAAGTATTTGTTACTCTAAAACAAAGGTGAAGTGCCTGCACAGAAAAGAGCAAAAAGGGCGATGAAATTGAGTACAAATGAGAAGGGAACAAAGTTGCGGAATTGGAAAATAAAAAAGAGAATAGAGATGCTAGGGCTGGTAGAAGTAGGAAATTAAGAGGTACAATCTCAGAAATACTGTAGGGAGAAGTTGTTCACCGTGGCCAACACCCCTATTCATATTAGATGGTAGCAATAATACAAAAAGGTCCCAGGATATTTCCATAAAACTACTCCCTAATGAACTCAATTCTTCATTCTAATTTAATTTGATGATTTCTTCCTCAACAGCACGCTTACTTACTACAGGGAATTTACTTTTAGTAACATTCTTTGATTCTCTGATTAGTTAACAACATAACAATTTAAAATCCAAAGTCTGCACCTGCAAGCAGAACTAAATGTACACTATCAATTCCAAAGACAACATACCTACTTCTGGAATAATAAAATAGGACAGCAAAATGAAATGAAATAATATACAACCTCTGCTCTTCATTCATTCCACTATCAGCTGGTGCAGAAATGCTTGGATCAGCAGCAGACTCCAGCTCATCTGCCATAATGGTACCATCGCCAGCATTTTCACTACCAGAGGATGAGTAGCTTAATCCCAAACCCTTTCCACGACCCTTTTGTTCATCATCACTATCATCATCCTCTCGAGCCCATTTAGAAGCTGGTAAAACTGGATCATTTTCTTTTTTTGTGAAGGCTTTCAATTCAGGGTGAGGAATGGGCAAAGTTTGTGCCAGAGATGCTGATCCTTTGCCTTGTGAGTGCGCATCATCATCTACATAGTGGTTCCATCCAGGGAAACCCACTGGTTCAGGCTCAATGCTTGTTTCTCTCCGACTACTTGAATATCTCCCAGAGCTTGCTTGGTTCTGAGCATATTTCAATTTATCATCTAGCTCATAACCCCTTTGCTTTTCTGCCTCCTCCAGGCTAAGCAACCGTACAACCATCATTTCCCTACCACCCACAAGTGACAATCCATTGTGTCGACATCGTCTTTCCAGCTCAGCAAGAGGAAGAGACATTAGCTCCTTCACTGCAGCTCCTCGACCCATTGCCAATGCAGAATCTTGGTTGCTCTTGCTGCCATCAACTATATCTTCAGAATGTGTATTCTTCTCAATTTCAGGTGCATCACCACATATGGAATGAAATAGTGTAACACCAGAGTTGCTAGAACGAAGAAATGTCGCTCGTAAGCCATTCACATAAGCATCAGAAAAGAGAAACCAATCTGCCCACACTTGCAGAACCTTTAGCACTCGTTCCTGAAATATTTCAGCTAAAGATCCAATTATATACGAGGATAACCAAAAATTATATTAAGGCAATCAAAGCTTGTCCAGCCTACCTTTAGGGCCTCAGCAGTAATGCGTCCTGTTACACTACGATATAAGTCATTAAAACTCTCCATTATGTCAGGCAATGTTGCTTCAAACTTGGTGCGATATGCAGATGCGTTTCTTACTGGAGCACTACTATTATGAAGAACATCAGAGACAAGCATGAGTCTTGCAACCTTAGTTGGAATAGGGGTCTCTTTAAGTGTCAAGGATTCTGTTAAAACTTCAACTATCTGCAGTTAAAAACAAGTCAGAGGAATTAAAATGTTTCAGGAAGAAATATTACATGATTGCCAAAAAAATGGAAATATTAATAGTGACAGCATGTGAATATAATCTGGAAGAAAACATCCTTCTTCAGTGGTGGGATGCAACTCCTTTTCCTTACTAAAGGCAATACATATGCATAGGAAGTGTGAGTCAGTGAAGCAACCGAGGGAAAGAATGACATAAAACATATAAATAGCAGGAACACAGTCAGGCAACGTGAACTACAGTACTAAGATCAGAAAGCAATATTGTACATGGAGAAAAATGTTGAAATAAATCTATTGATTTTGCACCCCAATATCACATATATGGAGGCACTCAAGCACCAAAATAACAAATACCTCTCCAGCTGCATCAGCATTATCCAAAGCAAACCCCATAGCTTCTTTTATTTGACTCCTTTCTAATGTTAAAGCACGCAGCATATCCTCAAATTCATCCCTTTGTGCATCAGTCAGTGTTCTTTCAGGTTCCACACGCTGTGAAATCAATTAGAGAAGTTATGCAAACATGAGTTGATCCTAACAGCCAATGCAGATAAATCAATTATATTTATCTTGCTTGCAAATACAAATAGCATACCCTGCTTCTTCCTGCAGCATGTGTGGAACCAGACTCCTTTTCATGTTCTGGACTTTTTGCAGACGGCAGTGACGGAGGAATCCATCTGAGTAAACAAAAACAATATGTTGTTTATAGTTAACAAGAGGAGTCACTTTATCACAATTTACTCAATGTTAATTTACTGTTTTCTCACAATGATTAACAAAGCTTCAAATAACCACAGAAATTGGGGGGAAAATACCTTCCACTACCAGTTATCATAATGAAGGGTTCTGTCCGCCATCTTTGAAGAGTGTCACCCTGCATTGCAAATAAAAATAAACACATCAACCATAAATGCTCAAACTTTGACAGAATGATAATTATACTACCTTTTCCCTTTGATTCTTTCAAGCCGGACAATTCTCAGTATTCAATGAATCCTTGGTAATCATAGAGCAAATTGAACCCAAACTAGAACAAAAAGGCACCTGAGCAAATGAGTACAGCCTCCAAACATAGTAAGTATGTTCCTTGGAGCCAAGATCAAACAAGAAATCGAAAAGAGGATTGCCACGGCCCCTCTCCATAATGGCTTGTTCAAAAGCACATCCTCCATCCAAAACATACAAAGCCATGGTATCAATCACATGCCTTAGATGCTCATCTTCAGGAAGTGTAACCATTATATCAGGAACATTAGGAGTAAGAACCTACAACAAATTAAAACTTTACCAATAAATATGTTGAAGGATAGAAAAACAAAATGCTCCAATAAGAACTGTGAATTCACAGATGCCACAACACTACAAGGTATTAGGCCCCATGTGAGATTGCTGTGGATCTCTGCTTACGTTGAAACAGCTTATTTTCAAATAGAGCTTCTGAAGAATTGCTGTGGTAGAAACAGTTTGTGTTTGCCAAAATCATTCAATAAGCACTTTTATCACTATTTAAAAAGCAATTTGCGCTTGCAAATCTCTCTGGGCAAAAAGTGCCTTTATTACCTGTCAAATCACTATGAAAGGCATTTTGATTTTGTAATACAGGTTTGGGGAAATAATCGAGGATAATTTTTTTGAATGGGGTTATGGCACTTTCAACAACAATAACAATTTTTGGCTTCCATCATTGCTTCAAAGAACAAAGTGAAAATCATGGCCAAGTAACCTATCAGTCTGGATAAATGATGCCAACTAAAAGTAGAGAACAAACCAGTTCAGAGTTCTGATTTGGCACAGAAGTTACTGGTGGACCTGATGGACCAGAAGGACCAGACAAGATCACGGTGGCACCCTGCCAATTAAAAAGTGTGAAATCTCAGAAAAAAACTTTCAGAAAATGTAACATCAATTAATAATCAATCAGTATTTTAAAAGAAAGACAACAATAATACCTCCTTACTCCTGATGGCCATCTGCCCTGGTGGGGGTGCGGGTAGCGCTTGAGATGGGAGAGCAACAGACTTACCCCACCCAATTTTCAATTCATACTCATAAACCACAACTCCTGTGAAAATAAACCAAATTCCTGAGTCTTCTGCATTTAGACATTTCTGCACATAAATTTACCGTCTCTCACAGGGAAATAGTTTATATGAACGTATGTGTAAAGCTTAATCATTTAGAAGTTATAAAATTAAAGCAACCATCCTATAAGTTATGTTCACACGCTAGCTTCGTAAAACATATAGATTGAATAACCTACTATGATCTCATTAAAAACTAGTAGAAAAATGAATTCAAAATACATGCCTAGGACAGGGGAGTGCTACAGGCTCCTGGTAATTCCGCCCACATGTTTTCCAAGTCAGCAGAGACGCTTGTCTTAATCATATTTAGACTGGGTAACTGGGATACTTTTGACAACACTGAACCAAAGCTACCTCCACTGGCCCTATAAACTTAGAGCCTACACTCTCCCCCATCCGCAGTAAACAAATGATACCATTAACTACTTCCAAAAACGTGCACCTCAACTATCTTCTCCAGAACATTTACTACTTCCAATTGCAAGCATTCCTCTAATATCCAGAATGGTCAATTTCATCCTTACAAGCCCAATCAATGATTATGTTAGATATGCAATTCTTCATCCTTTCGTCCTGAAATTCTACAGCTCTCGTTGCCCATCTCCAGAGAATGAGTATCATTCAATAAAAATGGTCACAAAGCCATTACACACAAATCTGGAAAATTTTTGTTAGAAGAACTTTAATATTTTCACCTTCAATAGCTTATATAGTAAATATTATTTGCAAAAAAGTAATAATTTAAGTTCAAATTTCATGGTAGAAGTAACTAATATCTACATAACCATTAGCATTAGCTTGAGAAAAACAAACTAATATTTGTACTGTGTTTTCTGAATTCAGCTAGCAGCTCAAACCTTGCATTTCATCTTTAGCAGCCTGTCCATCAGCTCTATTCATGAATGCAACAAAACCACAGTTTCTCTGCCGCCGTCGTTCCTCTTCTGTCCTAGGCCACATTATCTTCACACTTGCAATGGGTCCAAATCTTCCAAAAGTTCGGAGAAGAAAATTTTCATCAACCTAGAATTAAGGAAAATGCTTAAATGAGATTTACATGTCACATTCTCAATAGCAAAACAAAACTTATTAATGCAAGGACACAAACAACCTTTGGAGAGAGATTTCCAACATATAGATTTGTAGTTTGTGGATCACCATCATCAAATGATCCTGGCAGTTTTCCACTTGGATCAAAATCATCAGGCAGTTCATCAAAGCGACTGATCTGTAGGAGAGGGATAGATTGGGTATGCATTTGCATGTCAGATTATATAGTCAATCAATTAATGTTTCTCATGACATAAAATAAGAATATAAAATTGAAGCTATATAACAGTGTGATATGCGTGGTAAATTCACCATTTATACTAGTCTTACACTCTTATTCAAAAGCTTTACCAAATCATATGGTGCTAAACCTACTAGCAATAGTGTAGTTTTAGACAGTATAATTATCAAGATAGAACAAAAAATGTTAAACTACAAACATTACATTTTTAAGAAAAGACTATCACTTACAGTAGAATATTCTGTGTTGCGCCCATCACGCCAATGTTCACGTTCTTGATTTCGCCTCTCCCTCATTTCTTGCTCATGTTTTAACTCCTCCATAAAATTATCTATGTTCCGCGACTTACCTTTCTCCTTCTCCTTTGGCTTCTCCTCCTCTTTCTAGTACAAGACAAAATCTTTAGATCTAGAGTCTTGACACAGTGCGACATTAAAATGGAAAGAACAAAAACATTGAGAGATCAACTTTAGCAATACTTACTTTCTTCTCAGGCTCTTTTCCCTTGGTTGCCAAAGGAGGAGGTATAAAAGATGGAACATACCTGCAAAGATATATCAAGTATGAATAGCCATACTCATATAACAATAGGAAATATCTATCTCTCTCTATATATATTTAATGGAATAGCAATTCAGAAAAGTTTCTCATAGATAGTCAGATTTATCAATTAGCAGTACTTCTGCATTTGCACTGAGCAATCGAAGAAACTACTCAACATGACACGAATTCTCATTACAACTGATTATTTCAATTCAGGAAGTTGTATTTGTTTTGGTCGATGCTTAATTTCATGGAAAAGAAAAGGATTCGAAGTTGCTGTATCATGTAATAGCATTAGCAACCTCTGAACATATGTGGTTGGAAGAGTTACTAGGATAATTGAGGTCTGGGAAAGCAGGCAATCAAGTAACCCTACTTGTTACCTCTATTTAAGTTTTTTTGTTTTTTGGTAATGAGGGGACTAAGTACACAGAAGTTGGCAGTCTCTTCATCATAGAAAATTACTGGATACATTACAGCCAGAATTTTCACCAAGTCTTTCAACATCTGTGCACCACCTATATTTATAACAAGCTTGATGTTAATGCATGCTCCAAACCTCCAACTTGAGGGGAGTGTGAGAATAGGTGTGCACAAGATATATTCCAGCTGTACAACCAAAAGGGTTGCGGGTTCTACTTCATATTCAATGACAGGTTTTTTAACTCTGAAAAACCAAAGTTTCATAAGTCAGTACAGTATTATCACCAACATACATACTCAAACCATAACATTCTTCTTTTATTCGTATGTTTAAACTGTGTATCGAATACTGTTATATTTTCAAGAAGAGTTGTATTAAATACGTAAAATAAGTAAAGAATTATATAAATACCTATAACTTATTGAAAACAAGCATTGAACACAGAATGTGTAAGAACAAAGGTTTCATATATATTGGCTGGTCCAATGACCTTATAATCCATAACTATCAGTTGGTTTGAACTGTGTATTGAGTACTGTTATAGTTTCAACTTTCAAGATGCATTTTAAGATTGGGCAAAACCCAAACTATGGATGCAACAAAATTCACTGACCTCATCATACAAATCACATGAGCAACTGATATGAAAAGTTAGTGAATCACCAACCGCACAGGAATGTGAAGATAAAAGGAATATCTTCATCACAATGATATATCTAAATTTAGCCGAACATTTTTCTATATTCAAGCAGCAAATATCCTATAATACTATATCCAATTATACAACAACAACAATAACAAAGCTTGATCCCATTAGGTGGAGTCGGCTATATGGATCAAATGATGTCATTGTGCTCTATCATAAACCATATTCCTGGATAGATTATTGACAAAAATTTTTCTCTCTATAACCTCCTTGAAAGTACACTTCGGACTTCCTCTACCACTTCTTAGAGGATTCCACACTATTACTCTGGCAAAAAATGGGAGGTTTTCATTTCTGCACACCATTATGATTGTAAAATTTTTACAGGTTTGCAATGAAGCTTGGAAATAGTCATCAATCAACTATGAAGAATGATCAACAATATGGTATTTTATCTCCAAAAAAGTTCAAGCGTAAATTGAAAGCAGTGTTAAAATATCCTTAAGCAGAAGAAGATTAGATGTAAGCTACAGAAAAAGCAGCTTAACTTGGAAACTTTGAAATGGACGACAATGACAATTCAAAACGGAAAATTGATAGGCCATACTGTCACAAAATGCTTTTTCAAGTATCAGATTCTATTATAATATCTTCTTTGCTTTGTTAAAAAAACAGAGGGGGGTAAACAAATAAAGTATACCAATTTACACTCATGTAGAGTAAGTTGAAGTAAATTTTAGTTCATCAAGAACATCAACAATTGATCCAAAATAGCAATAAAATATGCAAGAAATCCAACATCTAATTTCTCCTAGAAGAAAAGTGTTTCCACAAAATGACTCCATCAAGCGGAGCCAAAATAACTACGTAGAGTGGAATTCTATTGATTAGAATACAAAGGAAACATTACAAGGAAGCAAGATACCATATTCTCTAGATAAAACAGAATGAAAATCACCAAGTCAAGGAAACAGAAGTGCCACTACAGCCACCAACCTCCGGGGGCTAGAAGAAAACACACACGTGCACACAGAGACTCTAACAAATTGATTGAGCACGCCTCACTATCTGACATGATCAAGTAATTTAATTTCCGCAATTTGAAAATATTCATGCTTACCCAAATTTGGAAGATCAAACCATCTAAGTGACAAAGTTTAGATCTTTGGGATCATTTATACAAAAAGATGGTGAAATTGATAGTGATGTTAATCATAGAATTCAAGCTGGATGGTGTAAATGGTGTCAAGCTACTAGAATTATTTGTGATTGGAAAATATCTAATAAGGTAAGAAGAAAGTTTTATCACACTGCTATGAGACCACAATGTTATATGGAAGTGAATGTTGAGCTTTAAAGAGACAGCATGAGCATAAAGTGTGAGTAGCCAAGATGAGGATGCTAGAATGGATAAAATTTGTAATGATCAAATTTGTGGACAATTTAGAGTATTGATTAAGAAAAAATGGTAGAAAATGGTTTGAGATGGATCGGACATTTTAAGAGAAGGCTATTAGAGGCACTGGTAAAGAGGGTTGATCAAGCAGTATGAAGTCCTATGAAAAAAGGTACAGGCAGACCGAAACGCATTATCAAGAATGTTATAAAGAGAAATCTTTTGGTTAATAATCTATCTAAAGATCTGGTTTATGATAGAGTACAATTGCATCGTGTGATCCATGTGGCCAATCTCATCTAGTGAGACAAGGCTTTATTGTTGTTGATGTTGCCACCTAGATTTGGGACAATGTTCCTAGTCCAACCTAAATCACAACTTCAATGAAGACAATAATAATAAAACAAAGAAAACTTCTCAAAGCAATTTTAAATATGAACAGATTACCATACACATGAGATTCCTTTTTCTCTGTGGGGGAAATAAGATGTTAAAGTTGGTCAGACAAGAACAAATAAAAAAAGTAGACTTCACATTTCTAATACAAGTTTTCTTTTCTGCAATCAAAACACATCACATGCTTAACAGAGTTGGAGGAAACTACATCCTACAGAATGATTTTCCAAGCCCCAAAAAATAACCAGTAACACTAGGTTCCTAAAATATTTTTTTTAGAGTTAGTTACACAATCAAATGTGTCACTATTAATCTAAACTAACTGAAGTATACATTTTATAATGTGTACATTTTTAGACCTAATGAACATAGATCTATATCAGACAGACATGTTCCTGATACCTGATGAAAATGGCATAGCAACATGGTTAATCAAAAGCATTTATTTACCTACTTCCCTTCTTTGGACCAGAAACCCCATCTTTGGACTTTTCACCTGCCATCCGCGAATGAATAAAAAAAGTTCCATACTTTTATTAATGTCATCCAAAATAATAGCAAAAACTAATATTTATCCATAACATGAAAATAGCTATAATCATGATTACAGAGTGTGGGTATAAATGGCATAAATGAGAAGGTAAAACAGTAAAGAATTTATCAATCATACCAACCTTCGGAGTCTGATTTCAATTTTTCATTGGGATTAATTGTTCCTCCTCGAACAAAAGCCTTTGATCCAGGAGCGCTATCGCCTTGAAAGGATTCAACAAACTGAGCATATAAGCGTGCAGTTTCATCTTCTGCCCTCTGCAGGAGCCAAAACACATTAGGTAGTCAAAATTGTCTTTTCTAAGAAACACTAAATTGGGTCCACGATCCTTACCTTCTTCTTAGCCTCTTCTTCTTCTCTGTGCTTTTGGAAGGGTGTTTTTTTCTTTGTAATGGAGAAGGAACTCATCTCTGCATAGGTACTGAAAGGATGATAGAAAATTTAGTACATTGTGTAACCCCAAACAGAATTTTAACCGGAAACTAGGTTGCACTCAGTTTTGAAATGTTCTAGTTTTTAGTCATCATTTTTCTATATCTAGCATCTACTCTTGTCTTACTTTTACTTTCTTTACATACGATCTGCAGTAAAGTAATGAAATGTAATTTGTTTTGCAAACAAATGACTGTAGGGAAAATACATTTCCAATTCAGACAATCCTCTAGACAAAAGAAGTAATAGAGACATGAGTGACAATTACTAACTGCTCACTACAAAACCAGCGTAAGGTCCTAACCTAAGTAAGCGTTCCCCTAAAATTTAGAACCCATACTTACTGATGCTACAAAATCATCCTCATATTCGATCGTTTCTTTGTCAACAAGATAGCCAAAACTAAAAATAGCGAGAGGAAATTGTTTATTAAACCAGCTGCAGGACATGGTTAAACCAAGTACCAAAGTTTCCCCAATTCCCAGAAATCACAAACTTTCCCCTATACTTCGGACCAAAGATTTATAGTCTATTCACAAAATTCAATTTACAATCAATTACCCAACTCAAAGATTTCCCCAAAATAACCAACCGAGACTGTTATTCATTCCAACTCCGAACAAACACAAAAAAGGACTGACATAACGGGATCATTAATTCAAAAACACTGAGAATTCAATACGTATTAAAAAATAACGTGAAATTGCATCCCAACTACCACTCGATTCAGTAACCAGAAAAGTAGCTGGCACTTGAATCCAAAGGAGTGAACGAATGAGGACAGATTAAAGTAATGCCCCACCAGAGTCAGAACGTGGAACCTTCTGAAGGGAAAACTACACCCTCGGCAAGTGTGAGATAGAGAAAAAAATAGAGAAATCATACAGAAAGCTAATGAATAATCGAAAGCCATTCTTCGCAGTGCCACGAAACAAAGAAAATAAAATTCGTATTTGCAGAAGACGCAATACCCAAAGAAGTATGAACCTTGGGAATCGATGAACGAAAGAAGAGATTTGATGGAGAGGGAAAACCGAGAAGAGAGAGATGGGGAGGAGCACACCTGGGTTTTGTTCTTCGGCTCCGTTTGGGTTTTGCTCGCCGTCGGGTCGGAAACAAGAAGTAACAAGAGGACTGGCTTATTGTGGCATGCGTCTTCCTTTCCAATGTAAAAATATAAAAACTGCTAAACTATTTATGCACTTTTGTGTATTATTCGTTATATTTATAAAGCAATTATGAAAGACATATCAATGTATTTCTTTTTTTAATGACAACAATCAATGTATTTATTTCTCTGGTGAAGAAAAAAAATATTCAATAGGTTCAATATATAATATAAAAGGGAAAAATTAGACTATGACAAGTAAATACCGCTTATATTTCAATTTTGCATAAATAAAAACTTTGTTATATCAAATTTATAGTAATTTTAGTTTTGATATCCTTAAGTTTCTCATTATTTTAGTTTTAATTTTTTTAAATTTTAAAAAATTAATTTTACTCCTCAAGATAAAATAGCTCATTTTTTTATTAAATTGAATGGATCCATATTACAAATAGAGTGAAACTAGACCCTATAGGTCAAAATCTAAAGTTTAAAACTTGACCGATCAAATTATGGTTGAAGTATTTTTGGAAAAAAATTCATAGATGATTTTACATCATATCCTCAAATTAAATTATTCAAGATTATCGATACATTTGGGTAGGTTGTCCTGTTCACCTCATTTTGCCATGTAATCTTCTAAAGAATTGAAGCAAATATTTGAATTGAAGCAAACTACAGGGAGTAACTGCGTAAACATTTTAAGTAAAGTTTTGAAATTTTTAAATATAGAGGGACCAATTTGAAATTAATATAAATTAGAGGGACTAATATTTTAACAAGTATTTGTCCTACATTAATGTTCCATTAGGTAATAAATAATCTGCGGTAAATTATAAGGCATCACGTTTCATGGAATGATCTCTTTCAAATGTTGTTTTTGGTTTATATCCAATCCAGGAATAGCAAAACTTTTGTTTCTACTGCACAAGAGTTTGAATAACTGCTCATTTATTTAACAGTCACATACCACGTCCAGAGTGGTGTCCGTTTGGAAACATGGTAGAGAAGTACTTTTACACAAGTTGAGATAAATATGTGAATGAGATTATCTTGTTTTGCGAAAAAAATACTATTCAATGTGCTTTTGGCCCTTACCAAAGATTTGGCAAACAAGCTGAGCTGACTACCTTCCGCACCCCGTAGTCCCATGCCATCTTTAAGGGCTGGTTTGACAACCATTTTTGAAATTTAAATTTTACCTCAAAACCGAGGTTTTGTCCAAGCAACAAAATTTTTCCTAAAAGCTATTTTGGTTACAAAACCTCAGTTTAAAACCTAGGTTTCCTGTTTCCTACTTTTTCTCTCTTTCTCTTTCTTACTTTCCTCTGTCCTACCCACTTTTTTGCCTCGGAATCCGTAAAAGCCAATAACTTCCCAAACATAAATCACTTTTCAAAATTTATGTTTTGCATCGGAATCTGTAAAAGCTATTTTCCAAAACATAGGTTTTACCTCGAAATCTGTAAAAACTATTTTCAACATCCAAACAAACTCTAAATCGAGGATCAGTGCCCAGAGCTCTGCAGTCAGCTTATCACCTTCACTGGTTCTCTCTATAAATCCTGCCGGGAAGTTATATGTTTCATCTCGAAGCAATCCACCACATCCCACTGCGTCAACAACATATGCGTCGTCAACATTTAGCTTAGCTTCGTCCATCCCAATGGGGGTACACGCCATCGAGCTTCTCTGCTACACACCATCTGTCCATTCATGTTGCTTCCTGCTACCTTACTGCTTGTCTAAAGCTCCACATAATAGATCGAGCCTTCCCCTTTATGGTATCATTACTCACTTCTCTCCCTTCAAAAATGCACTCCTTACCATAGCAATCAGCGGCAAACAACGCACCCCACCGTTCGTCTTGCACTATCATATGTGATTGAATGTTCACCCTTAGCCACTCAGTTATACTGGAGGAGGAGAACCCTCGCTGTATAGGGCATGGTAAGAGCTGAGCCCACATGTCCTTGGTCTCCGTACAATCACGAAGTACATGAAGTAGACTCTCCGATTCTTGTCTACATATCCCCTGGAGGAGCGACGGATCAGCCCACATCTTCTTTACTAGATCAATGATAGACTGCCCTACATGATTCCATTGACTTTGATATAACAGGACGTTAAAAGCATTAGGCCCCAGTGCTTTAAGGGCACCCATACTAAATCAAGCTTGCTTGATTTCTTCATCCCTGATTGTTCGGCCAGTCATTGGTAACTCTACATTAGAGACGCCAGGATAGGAATGCCCACAAGCGAGGGGAGCCCTTTCTTGTTGCTCATCTGTGTACAGGTCGATGATGAACTCCGTCGCCATCTCCTTCAATTTACCCACATCATATACCCACTCCCCTTCATCATTACGTATAGCTCCAACATAGTTACTCTTCCGCCTCCCATTCCCTCGTCGATGAAAATAGCTAGTATTCTTGTCCCCATAAACAGAAAAATCTTAACACTAGAGAAATGAAAATGAATGCTGCTTAGCCCAATCGCAAGGCTCAGCACTGTTTCTATTTATAACTGATAAAATGGTAGTAATTTACAGAGAAACTATTACAGCAGAAAAATATTGACACGACAGCAAAATACACGTGATATCACACCAGGGAAAGAGAGACGCAAAGGAAACGTGAATAGGGAGCATGAATTCTGTTATATTGTTACAACAGGCCAAGCACGGGAAATGTCACGGAGGCCATTTCCTAACACTCCCCCTCAAACGAGAGGGTGCTTCAAGCATTCCGAGTTTGTTCCTGAACATCTGAAAACGCGGCAGAGTCAACGCCTTCGTAAGTAGGTCTGCTATCTGTCGATCAGAGGGTACATACTTCACATGTATATGACCAGCCTGAATCAGCTCCCGAATGAAGTGAACATCAATGTCTATATGCTTACTTCTAGAGTGCTGGACAGGATTGGTTGCTAGTGCCTTTGCACTCATGTTGTCGCACCAGATTGTTGATGGTTGTCGGAGATATAATCCAAGTTCAGTTAACAGCGAGCTAAGCCACTTTATTTCAGCTGCTCCATCTGCGAGTGCCCTATATTCAGACTCAGCACTGGACCTTGAAACAACCCTTTGTTTCCTGGATGACCAAGTAACCAATGTTCCACCAAAATATACACAGATTCCCCCTATTGAGCGTCTGTCATCTTCATCCGTTGCCCAATCTGCATCTGTGAAAGCAGTTAACTGAAGGAATCGGACAGGTTTCAGATGTAAGCTAAGGTAAAGCGTTCCTTTTAGATAACGGAAGATTCGTTTTACAGCTTGAAAGTGAGGTTCTCTTGGCTGAGAGAGAAATTGACTCAACTTGTTAACTGGAAAGGCAATATCCGGTCGAGTGGTGGTTAAATATTGCAATGATCCAATGGCTTGACGATAGACAGTGGGATTCTTCATCAGTTCTCCATCAGATGCTGAAAACTTTCGTCCTGTAACCATAGGAGTTGAGACTGAAGCACACTCCATCATGCCAAATCTCCTGAGCAGATCCACAATGTATTTGGTTTGGCCGAGATAAATGCCAGAATTATCTCTGTGAATTTCTAATCCCAGAAAATAGTATAGTGGACCCAAATCTTTCAGCAGAAAATATGAATTCAATTTTTCAACAAAAGTTGTAATATACCCTGAGCTGTTTCCTGTCACTAATATGTCATCAACATATATTAACACATATACCTTCAGCTGTGCTTGATGCAAAATGAAGAGGGACATGTCACTCTTGGAATTATGAAAACCCCATTGAAGTAGAGTCATACGAAGCCTTTCAAACCAGGCCCTGGGGGCTTGCTTCAGCCCATAGATAGCTTTAACTAGCTTGCAAACATGATCAGGTCTTTGTTGATCAATGAAGCCCTCTGGCTGTCTCATGTACACTTCTTCTTGCAAGAAGCCATTAAGAAATGCATTATTCACATCTAATTGTTTGATTGGCCAGTTGAACGTCACTGCCATTGTCAATATGATTCTAATTGTGGTAGCCTTTATGACAGGGCTGAAAGTTTCTCCAAAATCAACCCCTGGCATCTGCTGAAAACCTTTGGCCACAAGTCTGGCTTTATATTTGAGAATAGAGGAATCTGCCTTGAGCTTGACTTTAAATACCCACCTGCAGTCAATTACCTTCTGACCATGGAAAGGAACCAATTTCCAGGTATGATTTCTCTGCAGAGCATGAAATTCATCTGTCATTGCTTGACGCCAATGCTTGATTTTGAGGGCTTCATGCACATTCTGTGGTTCAGATGTGGCAACAGCTGCCTCTACTTGTGCTTGACCAACAAAAGGATGTTTAGGCTTCGTTATTCCATCCTTAGCTCTAGTGACCATGGGATGCATATTCATAGTCTGGGGATTAGAATTGGATCTGTCATCATTGTCTAGTCTTGCTGACCTTTCTTCTGCTGTTGGAGAAATGTTAGAAATGTTCAACAATTCAGGTGTTGTTGTCTCAGAAACCGAGGGAACATTCCTGCTTTCATCAACTGCTACCCTTCTATCAGTAGGAGAATCAGTGCCAAGACTGGAGTTCATGATTGGTACAGACTGTATGATCATTGGAAAAGTTGACAACTCTTTACTCTGGCTTGTCTTGCATGAGGTAAATCCTGAAGCAAAAGGAAAAACAGCCGTGTCAAAAACCACATGTCGGGATATAAACACTTTCCCAAGGGGGTTTAGGCATCTGTGACCTTTGTGCTGAGGTGCTATCCCTAGATACACACATTTTTGACTATGGTATTGAAATTTGTGAGAGTTAAAGGGTTTCAAACAGGGGTAACAAGCACACCCAAATGGATAGAGTGATTTGTAATCTGGTTCCCTCTTGAAGAGTTTAAATAATGGAGTTGAATTTTTCAGGACAGGTGTGGGTAGTCTATTAATCAGAAAAACAGCCACTTGAAATGCTTCAACCCAAAATGATAAAGGCATACTTGCTTGTGCAAGTAAGGTCAAACCCATCTCAACCACATGTCTATGCTTCCTTTCTGCTCGCCCATTCTGTGCTGAGGTGTATGGGCATGTCAAACGCATTTGTATCCCATTTATCTGTGCAAGAGACATTATTGGTTTGAACTCAGCCCCATTGTCACATTGAATGGCCTTTATTTTGGAGGAAAACTGATTTTCAACTTGTGCTTGAAAGATTTTGAAGGCATAAATGGCCTCACCCTTGTGTTTGAGTGGATAAAGCCAAGAATAGCGACTGAAATCATCAATGAACAGTATGTAATATTTGTGACCACCTGAGGAATGGATTGGAGAAGGCCCCCACAAATCGGTGTGAATTAGCTCTAGAGGATATGATGCATGTGAATCAGAAGATGAAAATGGTAAATACTTTGATTTTCCATACTGACAGGCTTCACAAACATATTTTTCATTAATTTGAAACTTGACATTACATTTTTCCATAATAGATTTCAGAATCCTAGAGCTTGGGTGTCCTAATGAACGATGCAGTCTAATAAAATCTTCATTAGAACTTAGTGGATGGTATTGTGCAGCATGCACTTCAGGTCTCGGATATTGTTCTGTATGGACTTTGGGTCTCTTCTCTCCACTATTCTGCATTGGATATAGGCCTTGATGTGCTGACCCTTGCATTAGCATCTGTCCTGTGTCCTTGTCCTTCACAGTACAACTATGATCAGTGAATGAAACTAGAACTTGATTGTCTCTGATAAGTTTATTGACACTCATTAAGTTTTTGGTAGCAGTGGGAACATATAAAACATCTTTAAGATGCAACTGAGAGGTAGAACAAGGAATGGAAACATGACCAATACCCTTGACTGGGGTTCTCTGAGCAGTGCATGTAGACAGTGTCAACTTACCAGTAGGATTGATATAGTCCAAGTGATCTGAATGTGGCGTCACATGATAATTGGCACCACTATCCATATACCACGCAGAATCTGAAACAGAGTGAGGATTAGCATAATGAACTTGAGGATTAAAGTTACCATGAGACTGAGTGTGACCAAGGTCTGAGGCTCGTTGGTAACAGTTAGCAGCAATATGACCAGGGCGATTACAATAATGACAGAATCTGTTGTCTCTTCCCCAAAAATTTCCACGACGTCCACGACCTCTGCCACCACGTGGACGATTTCCTCTCCAAACAGAACGTCCAGAACCAGTGTCCATACGCCGTGTTGAGTCAGAGTGATTTGCATTGGTTATTTGAGCAACATTTGCTGATGGTTGAATAGAAAGGGAGGAAAAATGGGAAAGCTGGTCAAGGCGACTTTCAAAGGCAAGAAGAGCAGCTTGAGCTTCCACCCAGGTGAGTCCTGCCTTGTCTAAGAGTTTGACTACAATGGCATTATATTCAGCATCCAAGCCATTCAGTGTATGTAAAATAAGATCTTCTCCTGCAACAGGTGAACCAGCCAAAACGAGTTCGTCAGCTAATGTCTTCATCTTGGTAAGATACTCGTCCATCTTGAGATTGTTCTTTCTGGTTTGGTGGAGTTCATTCTTGATGACCATAACGCGAGCCTTCGTAGCAGCACATGTTAATTCTTTGGCAGCAGTCCAAAGATCTTCAGCCGTCTTGCAGTGCAGAAGTTGAGCTGCAATCTCCTGAGTCATGGCATTGCGTAACCATCCTACGAGAAGTCGGTCCACAGAGTACCAGGCAGCAAAAGCTGGATTAGCGGTAGTGCCATCGGTAAGAAAACGCGCAGGAGCACTCACTGTGCCATTGATATGAGTCTCTAGTTGATTGCCTTCAATTAGCGGCAGCACGATTGATTCCCACACGAGGAAGTTGCTGCGATCCAACTTGATAGCAGCGGTTTGGCCGGAGGAGCTGAATAGGGTATATGTGCGAGGGGCTGAGGAGGAAGAAGTAGCGCCAGTGCTTTCCGCAGTCGATGAAGCAGACATGGTGAACCCTAGCTCTGATACCAAGACAGAAAAATCTTAACACTAGAGAAATGAAAATGAATGCTGCTAAGCACAATCGCAAGGCTCAGCACTGTTTCTATTTATAACTGATAAAATAGTAGTAATTTACAGAGAAACTATTACAGCAGAAAAATATTGACACGTCAGCAAAATACACGTGATATCACACCAGGGAAAGAGAGACGCAAAGGAAACGTGAATAGGGAGCATGAATTCTGTTATATTGTTACAACAGGCCAAGCACGGGAAATGTCACGGAGGCCATTTCCTAACACCCATTAATATACCACTTGCATCGTGCTTTCTGTGCCCAAATAAGTGAGTCATGTATAAGTAATTCCTCCAACTCGAACCATAGTCGGCAGCAGATTCTCCAAATCAGATGACAAGGCATGCCGAGCCTCGATCTTACTTGTACCATTCAATCGATGCATTTAAGCTCCTGATCTTGGCCCCAGTGTACCCGTAAACTTGTTTGTTCCACTTATCACATGCCTTAACAAACTGGTGGATATTATCACTCCATGGCCTATGACCATTCCACGTGTCCTTAACAGAAACACCAAACTCCTCATGCAACGTCCAAGCCGCAAGGAAACGAAATGGTCACTTGCCACTCCGCCTATCCTGCAATCCCTCAAGTTGCATTAACACAGGTCGATGGTCAGACTTGTAGAATCGCAGATGCATGGCAGTCGCATTAGGAAAGGCATTTAACCATTTGTGGGACCCCAATATTCTGTCAAGTCTGCTTTCACTTCCCTCACGCTGCCATGTAAACCTCGGCCCCATGAAACCAATATCATTCACCTGCGTATCCAAAACAAAAGAACAGAAATCCTGGTCTGGTCTTCTATTTGCTGCATGGGTCCTACGATCTTCCGCTAAGAGCGTCGCAATATAGTCACCCCCCAAGCACCACAATCCATTACATTGGCTGCGAAGCTCTTGGAGTTGACCCGACAACTCCCGTCTTCGCAAGGGATAGGGAGTCGCATACACTACTGTTAGCCACCAAGTGAAATCATCTTGATGCTCAACAATAAGGTGTATAAACTGAGCATCCTTTACTTCAACACTAATCCATTTAAACTTGTCATTCGACAGACACCACAACCCTCCTCTAAATCCATCAGCATCAACAACCTCTATATGGCTAAAGCCCAGCTTCTAAGAAATTTGCATAGCCTTGGACCCACTGCATTGACTCTCAACTATTGCCAAAAAGTCCAACTGATAAAAGGTTGTCATCTCCCAAATTAAGTGAGGAAACGAGCGTGAGCCTGTTCCTCTCGTATTCCAAAACATGAAATTCATATAGACACAGTATGAGGTTGTTGAGAGGGGACTCTCGTGTGATCCATACCTTCATGTAATTACCTTGTACATAGCAAAATTGATTCTTCACTTGTACATTGCAAAATTGATCCTAAGCCTTCAGTCATATCAATCCAATTATTTGACTTCTTTTGATATCCCTAAATCACTTTTGTACCTTATGAAACAAAACTCACCTCATGTTTACCTTGTAAATTGCAAAATCGATTCTTCACCAGTAATGCAACGAGGAATTATAGAATGAAATAAAGTGGATCTAAATGGGATGTTACATTGTGCTTGTTTGGCAACGTTTGGCTTGTAGCTATAAGCACGTTCAACAGTGTTTTTCCGCAAAATGAGACAGTCTCCTTCACATATTTACCTCGGCTTGTGTGAATAAGCTCATAAGTACTTTTCTACCGCTTTGCCAAACGGACCCATTATCTCATACAAATGACGTAAAAAGGCCTAGCAAACACGCAACACCAATGATCATTCATGACTGTTTTTTTGGGGCAAACACCACCAGTCAAACTTGGAAATGTATAATAACCGTTTGGATTAGCGGTGAAAGTTTTTTTTAACATGATTTACAGTTTTTAAAGTTAGTATATAAAAGAAGTTTTATTTCGACTTACGTAAACGTAATTTTCTGACACCATATTTCTGAAAGGCATTACACTTCTGTACATGATGTTTTGTCTCAACTTGCGTAAAGCAAAGTTAAAGTGTTTCAGGATGAATAGCACCTACCTAGCAGCAATTCACTATACTTCTGCACAGGAGAAACAGAACAGAACAAAGAGAAAA
>JANTPZ010000836.1:0-38735 GCA_025593235.1 Vachellia pachyceras | reverse complement strand
CTTACGCTACTGATACTATCACACTCTTTTTTCTCTCTGCCTTCCGGTTGCCCCCTACGGCGGCAACTTTCATTAAGCATCTCCTGGCACTGCGTGGGGTGGAGTCTCCGTTCTTAGTGACGTCTAACGTTCTTTGAGCAGCATTAATAGGCAATTGAGTTCTACTCCTAGGGTTTCAAGGTGCTTCGGCTTTCACTGAAACATGTAGGATCGTGTAGACTATTTTAGGTCTTGAGCTATTGATGATTTTCGTTACTGATTGAGGATAGTTGATTGCTTTTTTGTTTATTTTTTTTGTTTTAAAATATGAAACGTTTTCGTATTTCCTGTGATAAACCTTTGGTTTTTTTGGGGGCTGGTAGGCAATAAGGATTTATGTGGAAGGGGCGGGTTTTTATGCGTTGTTCCTGTAGCTTTCGGAGAATGTTGGAAAGTTGGAAAGGGTAAATTGATGACTGAGTGTGCATACTGGAAATTAGTTTGATTTGAGGGACTTCCTAACGTTTTGAAAAGAATTCCATATGATTTGTAGAAGCTAAAATTGATGACTGTATATGCTTATTTATTTATTTTTAAAATAAAATAATTATAAAATTTGATTTTTATGATGTCATGACTCAACTGTTAGTTTAATTGGCTGAACCAATTTACTTGCGATCTGGTAGTTTTTTAGTGTCTTTGTTGGTGTTGGGTTATAGAGCATCTAAGAGTTTCTTGTCATTCTTCTATATTTTTTTTTGTTGTTGACTAATATTGATATAAAACAGTCATGGAGAGTGCCTTTGCAAGTGCTTCTGCAATCACAGACCAGAGGCAAAAAATAGAGCAGTATAAACAAATTCTTTCTGCTGTTATTGCATCAAATGATATTATTCAGGCAAGGAGATTTATAGATCACAGTTAAGTTCCTCTCCTTCTCATATAGGGTTTGCTGTTTGCTTGAATTCAAACTATCTCATGTGCTCTGATTGCATGGATTGTCTTGTTTTGGACTTGCAGTGTTGTCAGATGTTGTTCCATTAGTAGTATCACGCCAACTTTTGCAGATCTTTGCCCAAGAATTGGGAAGATTGCAGCCAGAAACACAGAAAGAGATTGCCCATTATGCCCTTGCTCAGATTCAGCCTCGTGTCGTGTCATTTGAAGAGCAGGTTAAGTTTTTGGGCATTAGTTCTTACTTGTAATTTAAATTTTTCTATAATAAACACTTATATTTTCCCTGAGAATGATGCTTGTTATTTTTGTTTTTTCAAAGTAGTGGGTAATTTTGGGAAGTGTCCGATGTTGGGTTAATCTTGTAGGATTCTCCTTCCTTTGTTAATAACCACTTGTTAAGAATCCTTTAATTAGTATATAGATTTTTCATATTTCTATATGAATCATACCTCCAAGGTTTTCTGGAAAATATGTTAGTTGTTTTAGCAAACAAAAAAAAAAAAGACGGCAATTTAGCTATTACAAATACAACATTACAGGAATTTGGCGTGGTTGTATAACTGCAGTGAGATGGCGGTAAATGATATATGAGAGTTGAGGTGTTTAAAAGGGGAAAAAGCAGTTTTATCTTTTACTAATTCTTGTGTTTCTTTCATCTTAAATTCTGTACTCCCTCTACACTGATTGTTATGGTTCTTAAATATAGGTTTTGATTATTAGAGAGAAACTTGCAGAGTTGTATGAATCTGAGCAGGAATGGTCAAAAGCAGCTCAGATGCTCAGTGGCATTGATCTTGATTCTGGAATGAGGTCTAGCATAATCTTTAATCTCTTATCTGTTTGCATGTATTATAATTCAGTACATGTAGTTTTGTTCTTTGCTTTTTATTTGTCATATTTTTGCCAGGTTGATTGATGATACGTTCAGGCTGTCTAAGTGCGTCCAAATTGCTCGTTTATATCTTGAGGTATTGATATTATTGTAACTCATGATCCATGGCTTGTGACATCTCAATTTCTTATTCTTGGCATGTCTGTGATAATCCATTGGCGTAATTTCTTCTACATGGCTGAGATATAGGCTAACATTGCATCAAAAGGCTGGCCAAGTGATAAAAGGGAATCATATTGAGATTTTCTTGATCTTTTAGTGTTTTGTATCCTTGTTTTAACAATTTTTTCTAATCTCATGTCATTTTTAAGAGGGGTTGGAAAGAGAAGGAAATTTTTAACTTCCATCGTGCTATTGAGACTGACCATAAAGGGGTTATCTTTAGTTCTTGAAGCATAAAAACAGTCTCCCCTTCAAACAATGGTTATCATTGTGCCATGTTTTTAATGCCAGAATTATAAAAAAGTTGATTCTTCTGAATTGCAGAACATTTTCTTTTTGTTCAAAGAATAAATAAACATATTGCAGAACAATTGATTTTTTTTTTTTTTGGGTTTATTTTCAGGATGATGATGCTGTTAATGCTGAGGCCTTTATTAATAAGGCTTCATTCTTGGTTAGCAATAGTCAGCTAGAAGTACTGAATTTACAGTACAAGGTCTGAACATTCGTAGCCACTGAATGGTAAATGAGCTAAGTAAGCTAATGACTTTATGCTGTAGCTTTCACTGATCTGTTTTCCTTCTGTTCCTCATTTGTTTCCAGGTTTGTTATGCAAGGATTTTAGATTTAAAGAGGAAGTTCTTGGAAGCAGCCTTAAGATACTATGATATATCTCAAATTGAAAAGCGGCAAATAGGAGAAGAGTATGTGTCTTGCATATTATCTGTCTGTTGTTCCTACCTTTAAATCTCGGTAATCATCAATATATAGTTATGTATGAATAATTCAATATGTATAATCAAATATTGAGCAAGCCTATTTATAAGTTATGAATATTGTGGCTCACTTCTTTGATGCTTGATAACATTTAAGGAAGTGTGTGGAACAAGAAGGTGCATGCGTATTCCTTGAATTATTTTTTTAAAAATATATTTCTCTACTTATCCTTTGTTTGGATACCTTCTCCAATTGGAAATATATCCAGTAGCTTTTGGTTTTGTTTTGGCAATGCTTGCAGATCCATAATAATTTTATTAATTTAAGTCAATAAAATATCATGAAAATAAGTGGTGAAGTTTCAGACTATTTCGTAATGCCTAGCAAAATGTTCATTAGTAATTACTCATTTACTTGTGTTCATCGTATTTGTTTAAAGAGTTCAGGAACCCTATATGTTGTTGATAGCATTGCTGAAAATGTCATACTGCTCTTTTGAATAGCTTTATTTTTTTTATATAATTACTTGCTAGAATTCCTGTTTTGCTTTTTCTGGCTTCTGATGATAGCAAGTCTTGTAATATAGCAGACATTTCTTTTTTGGGTTCATGATGCATCTTAGTAGGTCACAAGTTTTGTCTCTGCTTGGCACGATCAGTATACTCTGTCATTGGAATAAATTTCGGCATCTTAACCATCATTTTTGGGGGGGGGGGGTTTATAAAGGAACATAGAATCTATAGCACTCAGGGTCTAATTATTTTGGGCTTGTTTGGGATGATGTTGGGAAAGCATATTCATTTGTCCTCTCATATACCTACTTGTAGATCATAAATCACATTGGAACCACTAATTCAAAAAGGCACTTTAAGTTTATGGATGCCTTGGTGTGTGAATTGTCTAGTGTCATCTGGTACAGGGACCTAGGGACAGGATTTTTTTTTTTTTTAGCCTGAACCTAGAGACGGGAATGAAACTATAAGCTTAATATGATTTGCATTTTTAGTGCTTCCTAACCCCACTTGGGTATGCTATAGTTGTTTGTCATTTTGATAAAAAAGGTGCGAACTTTCTATTAC
This sequence comes from Vachellia pachyceras, assembly GCA_025593235.1. NCBI lineage: Eukaryota > Viridiplantae > Streptophyta > Magnoliopsida > Fabales > Fabaceae > Vachellia > Vachellia pachyceras. The sequence continues at coordinate 34,949 of JANTPZ010000836.1, read as the reverse complement.
AGGGTGATCGATGAAGATGCACTTGAACAAGCTTTATCTGCTGCTGTCACATGTACAATTTTGGCAGCCGCAGGACCTCAACGTTCTCGTGTTCTTGCTACATTATATAAGGTAAAAGCCTCAATTTTGAAATATAAAAATACGCCATTTTTATGCTTTTAATTGTATTATCATTGCCAATCTTTTGGTGTCTTTATTAGGATGAACGTTGCTCAAAACTGAAAATTTATCCAATACTGCAAAAGGTCTGTCTCTCTCTCCCCCTTCCCACCCCTCCTCCCCTTCCGGTATTTCTCAATTTACAAGATTTCATGCTTAATATATCAGGTATACTTGGAGAGAATTCTGAGAAAGCCTGAAATTGATGCATTTGCAGAAGAATTGAAAGCACACCAGGTTATGTCTGTGTGCTTTGTATTTTTGTTTTGTTGTAGGCCATACACTGTATGTCTGAGGATCTGCTTGTCCTACAGAAAGCTCTTCTTCCAGACAATTTCACTGTGCTGGACCGTGCAATGATAGAGCATAATCTACTGAGTGCAAGCAAACTTTACACTAATATTAGGTTTGAGAAACTACATATCCAATTGATTGTTCCATTATGCCCCTTTCATTTTAACATAGATGCTTGATGATAAGACTTCTAACCCAGTTTATGTTTCCATTGCAGCTTTGATGAATTAGGAACACTGTTGGGAATTCCACCACACAAGGTAAAGCGTTTTGCCTCAATGGTTTAGAAATGAGTAACTAGCAGGGTGTTTCATACAAGACTGTTCTCACTCGCATTACAACTCCTTGTTCATATTATATGTTGCATTTATTGTCAAGAATTTATATTACTGGTTAAAATAAATGGTGAAATCAGGCCAGCAAATGAAGTCTTCTGGATGATGATGATGATAATGTTATGTACATTTTTCTTTCTAAAGAATGTTATGTAAATTCACTGAAAGGCAACCAGAGGTAACACCTTGTGATTTCTTTTGATTTTCTCCGAATAATTTAAGTGCAGGCTGAAAAGATAGCATCAAGAATGATTTATGAGGATCGGATGAGGGGATCTATTGATCAGGTAACATAACCATTATAATCTCCTTTTTTTTTTCTTGTAAATAAATTTTGGATTGAGGAAAAATTATCTTTAAGAATGGAAGAAACAAGAGCTGCGGAAATGTGACCTGAATCACAAAAGCCAAAGTAACTGGAGTTGGTCATCAATTAGTTCAACTTTCTCCCTTTTCCATGTTCAACAATGAAATGTTAGCTTTACACTGAGAAGCATAATGAAGCTATAAAAACGTCTGATCGCACAAATCTTGCAGCAGTGCAAATTATCCTTGAAAATGACAGCTTTCCTTACTGTCGATAAGTGTGAAGCACAAAATAACGTTACCTATATAAAAGACATAAAGGACAACTATTATTTGCAATATCACTTAGTTTCATTCCTCCATCCTATTCTGTTTTTTATTTTGGCATCCTCTTTAAAATGTGGGTTACTCATCATCTGAATGGCTCGTTTCAGGTTGAAGCTGTCATACATTTTGAGGATGACACTGAAGAGTTACAACGATGGGACCAACAGGTAATTTTCTGGATAAAAATCTAATATTGCATTCCCATCTATATGCAGCTTCATAAAATTTGTATGGTTTGAATCTGGAGTCCTCTATGTAGTGATAATTGTCGATTGATTCAACTATTCATTTAATCATGTTGAATAATATTTCCCCAAAGAAAAAGGGAATCAAGTTGGAACTCTAATAATTTCCATGTCAAAGAAAAACGACATCATGAATTAGAAAAAATGATGTGTACTTAGTAATTTGGAAGGTTCTGTAATTTGTGTACTTAAAATTACCTTTGCTGCAGGCTTATTTTCTTGTACCCTAATCACTACTACGTATAAATCACAGTGAAATTCTGATTATGTATTTTGTTCTGACTCAAACATCGCACATCTCAAAATTTGAATCCTCCATTCATTGTGTGCTAAACACAATCTGCATTTACTCTTTAAGAAAAAATTGACAGGATCTATTTCCAAAATAAGCTTCTCAATGGCCTCATTCTCATCTTTCAACCATATTGGTTATTGTGCTTGCAGATTGTAGGCCTTTGTCAATCGCTCAATGATGTTTTGGACAGCATGGCCAAGAAGGGCTTTCCAGTTCCCGTTTGAAGGGGATCATAGATTACTTGTTCATTCATTCTTCGAAAAGCCTCTGATTTTTTGTTTTTCAGAATATTTTTTGTGAAAATGAGTATAGTCATCTGTGATAACATTAATTTTCTCATATATTAGATAGCTGATTTAGTATCAACGAGTTTGCCCGAGGCTCTATTTTGTTTGCTGCATTAGTTTTGTGAAACCCTTCATTGCATCTGCGGCATTTTCATTGCGCTCCTTAGTCTTTCATTATGTTTTTTCAAGTTTTGATAGCATAATTATTTATTTTAAGATAAAATACATTATGATTTTGTGAAATTTATTGCTTAATTATATGATTTTTGCTTAAACCAAAGGTGATAAGCTCAGATAACCAATTTTTAATGGACTACCAATTTTGGTGCAGAGACAACAAATTCTTAGGACCATTGTCTATGATAATGGTTGAATCTTTCAATTTGATTCATCAATGGACTACCAATTTTTTAAAAATAGATGGAGAACACAGAATATACCCAAACTTACTCTATTTTTGTCATGTGAGCTAGCTTAAACATTTTGGTATCTTTCGTGTTGTACTTTCTTTTTATGTATTTGACTATATTATAAAGCATAAAAACTTATCTAAAATTATAAAGAAATTAAAAATATAATAGGAAGAGTCACAAGTGGAAAACCTCACATAATTTGATAGGAAATGATGCAATTGAGTAAATTCTATATCATAAACAAGTTCAATTTTTAGGGGTGAAAAATATAAGAAATGGCTCAAAATTCCATGACGCAGGCTTAGCTAGCCGAGGTGCTCAGCTCCTCAAAATCCAACCCATGCCATAGATTTCATTTTAATCCAACACAACATATATATCTAGACCAGACCATGAACAGGCAGGCTATGAACCTATATTTGTGGTGTATGATCATAAAGATTCACATTCAGGTTACAAGGTTGAAGTAGTTCATAACAAACTAAAGTGCTGGGTTCAATAGCAATTTGTCAGGACAAAAATTCACTGGACATTTGTGAAGATCAAAATTCCAGCACCCAAAAAAAAAAACAGTTGCAATCATTTCAGGGCACCTGAAGAGCACAAATATCGCAGCATGTATTCATTGGAGGAACATGTATCAGCTAGGTCTTCATGTAGCCTTGTTATTGCTTTCTGCAGAGATTTTAATGATGGAAGCAGATTCCTACAGTTCTGTTGTATATGATTTCCATGTGCTTTGCAGAGCTCCTGTCAAACCGGAAAAATTCAAAATTTAAATGAAAAGACACAAGGCACACATCTTGGAGAGACCAAATTTTGGGAAACAATAATCGATTTGGTCCTTAATATAAAATTCAATTTAATGAAATAAATGAATTACAAAATGGATTTTATACTAAAGATCAGAAGGAGTACATGTTTTTCAAATAGAATAGTGCCATTCTATAATGCCTTCCATACAAACAACACAGAAAGACAAACACTGTTTACCACTATAAATAGTAATGTGACCGGCAATAGGTTTTTTATGACATTTTTTTTGAAAAAAAAAACTACGCATCTATATTCTACATGTTTATATATAATGTATAAGCTATGAAAAACGTGACCTACAATTTAGTTATCAGTACAAGTCTCGTGTTGCACGCAGTCGAAAGAATAAGCTGCACTTGGTGGGACTTTTTTGTGGCTTCTTCGAAACTCGAAAGAAGATTCTCACAAGTTAAAACCTTTATAGTTTGTCTCTAGAATTTGATAGTAACTAATCTATAGGGTAATTACAATTTTAAATAATTTTTTTATCAAGTTTAGGTTCTTAAATATAATTTTCTGTGGATGTTAAGGTAGTAGATAATTACCTGTGACCATCTGAGAATAAACTCTAAATGTGGGCAGTTTTCTAGAAGATCTGCAAGTGCGTCAATTAATCTCTGCAGATATGTACGAGGGATTGATGAAGCAACTGCTGGAATATCTACTGGACTGACAGCATAAATACATTTTTTAATGATTGAATCCTCATTTAACCGAAGGCTAAGGACCAAAGCTCTAGTATGTTGACTTTCCATTAGAGCACCATCGACAGCCTGTGAATAAATGTGAGCTCAAGTTACTAAAGAACATAAAATGAGAAATTGATGCAGCAGTTAACAATGGTATATACTAGTTTCAGGAAAACTAAAACATGGTAAGTTCCGATTTCCTTTTTTGGTAGAAATATTTTTTACGTTTTTTTATAATAAAACTAATTTTCTAGAACAGAACTGCTTCTATAAGACATCAAACAACTTTTTACTGGACCATGTTACCTTCACATGTAAGTACGTCAGTTTATCTGTACTCAAAGGAGGCACTGAGTATCTACTATATTCTCATTTCTGTGAAATAAATAAGGCATTAAGTATCTACTACACTACGTATTAGGGGAAAATCGAAAAGTTTACCTCTGGTGTAACATCTATGTCAAGGTCAGTTGGATCAAAGATGAAAGATTCATCAACTGAATAAACTAGAACTCCCTCAGTAGTTGCAGCAGCAAAATTCCGACCAGTAGGTGCAATTTTTAGGCATTTTGTTCGAATAACAGGCCTTCCACGGTTAGGCAAGGACCCTGGTAAATCATCTATTTTACCACGAGTTTGTACATCTACACCTTCTTCAACATCACTGTTTTCATCATCAATCAAATCCAGTGGGCCAGCTTCTGTCATCTTCTTTGAGTTTAACTTATCAAGGACTCCATCTAATGAGAGATTGAGAGTTATCTGAAATCGCCGGAGCAGTACCTGAGCAGAAGAGATTCCAATTAATGAATAGAACTGTTCAATGAACGAAATGCATTAACAAAGACTAAAATTGTTAAATTACATCTAATATCCGCAATCAACAGCCTAGATTTAATTGTACAGGTAGGAAAACAGATAAAGTGAGGGATGTAGTTGTAGACAACAAAATCACATTCTTAGCCACTGGCAAACCTACATTGTAGTGAGGGGGTGCAGCGGTACCCTCTGACTTTCAGAACATTAGGTATATATTAGTACTATGTGATTTATTTTTGCACCAACTCATTTGATAATTTTGAGCCCACTAAATTTTTGCTCAAATTTTTTTCAAAACATGTTAAGAATAAATCTCACTTATCTTATAAAAAAATAGTTTGCACCCTTGAGTCAGGATCCTGAGTCTGCCACTGTTCTTAGCCAACATACAGAGTGCCAGCATAGTAAAATAAGTTTGATAGTGACGTGTTTTTATCAGAGATAAATACATTTAACATTCAACATAAGAGATTCCAATTATCGATGCGTTTGATAGTGAAAATTTTCTACATAAAGGAAGCTTGATAATCGTGTTTGATAGTGATGAGTTCTCAATGAACAAGTCGTGTAAACTGTGATGTTATCCATAAACTAATCAATTTTCTCCTTTATCTATTTCATATAACCTATCAAGTTTACTACTCAGAGATGCAAATAGAACTGAATCAAGCATTATATTTAGTTTGTGATCAGAAGCAAACCAGTCAAGATTCATTATATATAAAGGATTTTTTTTAATGTTACCATGACTTTTACAGCATTCAAAAATAATGTAACCGCCCTATTAATTCAATTTCCATCACATCTCAAGTGAATGCAAAGAAATCATGGAGTAAAAAACTCGGGAATATTGTTCTGCTAAAAAAGTAAATCCTTTTTTCCCCAAAACTGAAGTACGTTATAAGGAATAATTCAATTAAAACTATGTACTGCAACTTTTAAGATGAAATTTGACATAATGGGCTATAGAATTGTAAAAAGCCAACCTGATCCGCAACATCATATAAGCAGATATATCTACTGCTTCCCCCAGCTAAAATGTAGTTTCCATCAGCGGAGTAACACAAGGTTGAGAAGTAATTCCTAGAGGCAGAGTTGGACCATGATCTCCTGTCAGTCATAAGTCGTCCTCCAGCAATATCTCTTCGGCCTTCTATGGTGTACATCAGCACACCATCTATTGGATCCCAAAAATGAATTTGCCCATCCATTGTGCTGCAAGCTAACTGCCTTCCATCTGGACGGTAAACTACTGTGAGAACATCATGTGTGTGAGGGAATGTTTCAACTGCTCCTTTTCCATTAAAGACATCCCACAGCCGCACAGTTTTGTCCCATGATGATGAAGAAAGGACTGCCTACATTTAGAAAGGAAAAACTTTGTTCAGCTTCTACTTAGGATTTGTAGAAAACCACCAAATGACCACAAATACAAACTTTCAGAGCCCTCATGATGTCACATCTTGAAGAAAAAATTTCAATATGAAAATACCGCCAATGTAAGAAAATAAAACTACATTACTTTATAAACTTGTAAAGGGATGATCACGCTTAAAGGAAACTACTAGCAAACCACCGAGGGTCCAGTGCCGTGCACAAAGTTTAAGAAATGAGCTAAATGGTCTATAGCTTATGAATGGGGCATCATACTAAAGCTTTTATATTATACTATAAATAGATTACTTAGATTAGCTACTGTAGCAACTAAATAGATTAGCTACTGTAGCAACTAAATAGATTAGCTACTGTAGCAACTAAAGGTTAGAACCATCTAAAAATACAAGACATTAATTATGCTGATGAATGGTGGAAAAGATAGCAAACTCACATCTGTAGGAGAAAACATCAATCCATGAACAGGACCTTCATGACCACTAAGCACATCCAACAAACGGCCCGTTCTCATTGACCATACAAAAATCTGTTGAACATATCATAAAGCAAAAATATGGTGAAACAGGGGGGAAGTAATATTAGCATAATCCACCCAAATTTCGTGAAAACAATACCTCAAAGGAATCTACAGTGCCAGCACATATCACTTCACCACTTTGATCTGCTGAAAGAGAAACAAACTGTCTTGCAGAAGGAGTAATAAACGTCTTGAAATTTCGATAACGGATCAAATCCCATGCACGAACAGTCCCATCCAGAGATGCACTAAGCAGGCAATGGTTACTGGCCATGAAATGCAGAGCAGTAACAGCATTAGTGTGCTCAGAAAATGTTACAAAGGAGAAGCCTGAGGAAACATTCCACACCTGTAACGAAGAAACACTGTACTTAACCTAATATCAACTTTTAACATTTAATTTCGCTCTGGGAATATCAATTCTAAGCTTGATGGCAAATTTGCATATTACTAAAGATACAATCACCGCGCAAGGAAAAATTTGCAAATCACGATAGCATCAGTAATATTTATTTACCTTCACTTTATTATCATCCGCTCCCGTAGCAAGAAGTTGTGAGTCTGGTGAATACGCAAGACAATTCACATCAAAGTAGTGACCCTGCTGCTTCAATATATAGCTCTCTGACCGCCACTCCCACACAAGCAACTGGCCCAGTCTTGCACAGCCAAAGTTCAACCAATTTCCAAGCTCATTAAACACAGCTGTTGTAATCTTCTCTCTTGATATAGACAAAAGATGAATGCATACAAAATCAGGCATCTGATACAAGCCAAACACACCATTTGAGAAACCCACAACAACCATGTCTAACTCTCTATGATAATCACATGCCGTTAGTCTTGCTGGTGCCTGCATAAAACAGTCCTTCCTCGAGAATTCCCACTTCCCTCTGCACAAGTACCCATCTTCTTCACGCATATCAGCATCGTTACTGACATCATTCTTTCTCTTCTTTACATTAACATCGTCCACCTCAATATTTCCTTCAACATCCCTTTCTGGTGTAGCAGGCGAGGGTGGATCAGAATCGTCACTCCTAAATGTCCAGCTAAAAATATACGCATCCCTTGTAATCGTATAAGCTTTACAAACTCTATTAGTTTTCTTTTCAAGACCAAAGAAAGCACCTACAACAGTATCTCTATGACGTAAGAACTTATAAGGCTCGTACTTAACACCGCCCCTCATCTTATTCAAGTATAAGAGTCTTGCAGTCAAATCCTTAGACCCAACAATCAAGTAATTCGAGTCAGGACTCCAATCCAATGACACGACCTTATCATCGAAGCAGGCAAAAGTTCGAACCAACTCAAAAGGGAAATAGTCCTTTCTGAAACCAGGAGAGCGCCAAATTTGGACCAACTTGCCCGCTCCAACGGCAACGAGAGAGCCATCTGGGCTGAATTTGACAACATGGACGGGCTTCTTAAAGGTAATACGATGGAGCACTACTTGGCGGCGAAGGTTGATGAAGTGACAACGGCTATTCTCGTCGACGGTGAGCAAGAAAATGCCGTCCGGCGAGACGGCTATTCGGGAGATATTTGATGATGATTGTGTAGGAAGTGTTGTGGTTTGGGATTTGACAAGGTCAGTGACGGAAACTCGGTTACCGACAGGGGAAATCAGCAATGTGTTGTTGGCGATTACTGTGTTGCCGCCTCTGTAAGGAGCTCCAAGCAGATTGTGAAACCTGAAGTTCATTGCTTGAGATAGAGGAGACGAAATGCGTGAACCTCTGAATGGAAATGGAACGGTGATTTCGGCCTGAGGGGTTTAGGGTTTATGGGCGGCAGGCCTAAAGTTGCTGGAGGCTCGAGCCGCCAAAACGCAGAAACGATTTTTGCCCGCCGAAACAATTGATGAATGGGCTAAGCCATGCGGGCTAGTACATAATAAACGGGCTGGCCAATTGGGAGTTGAAAAACTAAAATTAAGGGGTTGGATTAGCTTGGTGAGGGTAACCAATAGATATTTGAAACTGGGTTTAGCACAAGAATTAATCCCTAAGCTGTTTGAGGAAATTTTTGTTAAATAAAAATTGAAAAATAAATTTGGGTTACCAGGAATAGATACTAAATCCAATTCAAAATTTACTTTTTGGTGAGAGGCTATCTTATTATAGTAGGCTCAATCATATTGATATGATCGAATCCTTTTAGGGCTTGTTTGCCTTCTCTTCATGAAACATAGATTTGGCTTCAAAATCTATGTTTTTTCAAGTACAAAAAATTTTCAAAAAAGTTATTTTGGTTACAAAACATATGTTTGAAATCTAGATTTTAAAACATATGTTTTCTCTTTCCTACTTTTTTTTCTTTCTTCCTCTTTCATCTTTCCTACTTTTTCTTTCTTTCTCTTTCCTATTTCATACTTTTCATTCTTTCTCTTTCCTCTTTCCTACCAACTTTTTTACCTCGGAATCTGTAAAAGCTAATCATTTCCCAAACATAAATCACTTTTCAAAACTTAGGTTTTACCTCGGAATCTATAAAAGATATTTTCCAAAATTTATTCTCTAAAACTTAAGTTTTACCTCAAAATCTATAAAAGTTATTTTTCAAAATAGCTTTCAAACAAGTCTTTAGTCATTATATCATGAAATATTTTCACCCGTCCCATAAACGTGATTCTTGACATTTGAATGTGTTTTCTTCGTGTGAAGCTTCTTAGATTTTGGGTAACCGTTCTACCCCCAAAAAAGTAAATATTGGGGTTGAAAAAGCACAGTATAAGCTTTTCTCATGTATAAGCGTATCTTATGGAATGAAGGCATTTTGTTCTGGAAGGAGCTTCAATGGAGAAGTCATTATACTTGTTTGGGAGAGTATTTGATCTTCCTAAACGCATGTTCAAAAGTATTTTTGTATAAATTGAGATAGTGCATGTTTGGAAAATCTTCCCCCAATGGTACATGTAAGTTAAGACAAAAAACATCTCAAAGTCCGTAAAAAGCATTTTAAAATCCCTAAATTTTTCTTGGATTTTGTAAATTCTTCTTGGAATCTGTAAACTCCTTTCTCTCAACGGATTCCCAAACACACATATAATCTCATTCACGTATTTACCTCGTAAACTGTAAAAGTTTTCTCTACCACTTTCCTAGAGGGGTTAAGCATTGGGCATGTTTTTAGCCATTTCGAAATTATTTTTTATTTTTATCATTTGTTTTTTAAATATGTAATGAGATTCACATCATTTTAAACTATTTTCTATTAAAACTTACTTTTCAAACATTTATCTAAACAAATTTTTCTTTTTTTACAAAAAATCACTTCTGCTACTCATTACTTAAACATAAATCACATTATATAATCTAACTTATATTCTACTTGCATTTTACAAAAGGTATTATATTAAAAGTTATTTTTATCACCACTTATCAGACATGCTTTAATTCTTTTTTTCAAATGCTATTCTTCTAATTTTTTATTTTATTATTTTTTCACTCGTTAATTAAACCTGGAAAATCCATTGTATAATTGCCTTAGAGCTCCCCAAATCCTTTTTCATAGTGTTTAGATAATTTAAATACTTAAAATTAGAGAATAATATATTCATACTCAACCCCAATATTTTCCATTTTCTTGAAAATCATCGCTTGGCACTATATTCTTAAAATTTTACCACCTTAGATTATGTTTCTTCAGGTAATTACATGATTATAAACCTCAAATACCTTAGTTTGAACTATCTAGTGCCTCAAATTGCCATATTAATTAAATTCATGTCATAATTATTTAAATTTCAGAATAAAAATTTGACACGTAATAACAATCAGGCCATACAACGAAGCTACTGCACCCGTTTAGGAATGCGATGGAAAAGTGTTTTTACGTCAGTTGAGGCAAATATGTGAAGGATATTATTTTGTTTTACAGAAAAACACTTTTAACGGGTTTTTAAACTTTCCATAAGTGTTACCAAACATGGTCATTACAATGGTTAATCACCCAAGAAATGTGTAAATTGGGTGTTACAAAACTATTCCACTTCAAATGTATACACTAAGCGAGCTAAAAAGTGTGTATTAACTAAGAAGATAAAGATGAAGAAGAAGGGGGAAAACATTCAAATTGTATATCACATATTTACTTCATAAACTATAAATTACGTTGAAAAAATATATTCTACCACTAATCTAAATGGTTGGGATCAAAACTATCATACTCGTGATAACATGTAAACTTATATTGAGCATGAAGATATAATGAGCAAGAATAGATGGAAAAACTATATATATATATATATATATTAGCATAATCTCATTTAAGGTACAATAGCGATCAACCTTTGAAGGAATAATTAATGAGAATAGATGAAAAGACAATCTACGTTAATCCCATTTAAGGTATAACAACAATAAACCTTAACAATAATGAACTAGGCCCACTTCAAGACTTGAGAGAGAACAATGTTACACTCTCTCTTCATAGAGATAGCTATATATATAAACACAAACTCACACATCCAACAACACTGTAAGTATGATGGAAAGTCTAAATTCCTGCATTAAAAATTTAAACTTATATGTTCATGTATATCTTGTTCAAAATATTAGTACATTATTTTCATAAAATCATAACCGCTCCAGGAATCATAGAAACAAAACTTAAATAATATAATTACGCCTTATACAAAGTTATGAATAATTGACATGTGAAATACAAAAAACATTCTCAAAGGATTTTTTTTAGGTCTTCATTTTTTTCCCTTTTCCATTATTTATTTCCCTTTCTTAGACTAAGTATACCACAACTGGAACATTATTTGGGTGAGATTTTACAACCCTATAGCAACTCAGGCATTTTCCACAAGTAACATAGTTTAACATCACAACATCAAGTATACAAATGTGTTAACTAGAAATTATGGTATGCAAGCTTCTCACAATAATTCACGATGTTAAAATCACACTCACATAAACATAGCAGCGTATTTACAGTAAGAAAATGGCTTCTAAAATTACTACAACATGAAAATCTATCAACCATGTCAATCAAATGGGTCATAAGGTATATTTTTTAGGAAGTTTGCGCTTATGAGCGATGTTACCTTAAAAGTTTGCTTATGATTAATGTCATCCTGAAAGTTTAAAAAACGTAACAATGTTGTCTCATCTTATTAAAAAAACCGGTGGCCATAAATATTTTTAATAGTAAGGGCCATCATTGCTTCATTTTAACACTTATAGGAATCTTAAACACAATTTTTTTCACAAGACAATATTGCTCTTGAGTGAAAACTTTCAGATAAATTTACATCTTAACTTTAAATGAATGAAAATATGCACAGGAGGAAGTTTGCAACCTTAATAGCTAGATGTATTCCTTTATCCAGATACCTCTACTTAATGCATAGAACACTCACATAAAGTCATCCAAGTCAACTCTCCTACTAGGTTCACTTTGCCTCTTCTAAGTCTAATTTTAGTATTTTCTTTCTTGGTGAGTATTTGTATTAACATTTTTAAGTAATTTTACTGAGCGTCAGGCAAACATATGAGAGGAGGTTTCTTAACTTAATAAATGTGTTTTTTTAAATGCTTTTGGATGTTTTCTAGATTAAAGCCCTTAGAATTGATTTCTTACTCCATCCTACACAATTTTGCACAATATTTCATTGGTAATATCCATGTGAACGAAGTCACATTGCTCCCCATTGTAATATGTTAACTGAGGACATGCTTATAGATTTTTGCCTCAAAGTTTGCCTTTTAACCATTGATCCCTTAACTTACTTCATTTAATCAATAATTTAGTACCTTAGATATTTTATGGATATTTGATGAGAGAGAAAAGTATTTTACTTGGCTAAGAATTTTATTTTATTTTTTGGTGGTGTTATAGTATTATAATTCATAATATTTAGTTTAGTATATATGTTCCTATTATTATAACTATCGATACATTTATATGTCTGTTTATTTATTTTAGTCAATATATGTAAAGGGGAATGATAAAAAAAAGAATCAATACCAGAAAAATAACATTTGGTGAAATGATATTTTTCTGGTAGTGAATTTAAAAAATTCAAAATCTCAAATCAAATATTTATTATAAAATAAGTTGTGAATTGTTTATCAGTAGTGGTTAATTTTACCAAGAACGGTACAAAAATTGATTTCAGATTTTACATTTTTCAGGATTTTTTTGTCATTCTCTAATATATATATGTAAGTAGGTATGTACTTGTTTTTCTTCTATCTTTTAGAAACTATATATCCGATATAATAAACTTGGTTTCATAAATTTTTTTTTCTTGAAATTCATATATGGGATCAACCCCGATATTAACCAATCCTTTGCCCAAAAATAAACATTGCCTCATTCGAAAGTTTGCAATGTTTTTTCTCTAAGTATTCTCATAAGTTGCATGCATTAAGGGATTTCCAACGGTGTGTAATTAAAATGAAAAATATTAATTTAAAAAATCAATTCATATTTATTATAAATAATTAATTTAATTAATTTTTTAAATATAATTACACTAGTTATCTAACGGTTTTGTGACATTAACATTGAACTCCAATCTTTTGGACAACTTAAGAATCAAATCTTAAGCATTCGTCCTGCATGTGTATTGTACTAGAAGAGTACTTTGTACTACACTTTAAATAATTGAGAACAATGTCTAAAATCATTATGCTTCATGTACTTATGTACTACAGGTACCACAATGTACTTTTTCCTTTTTTACTTCACTCATGGTATGCCCCACGAGAATCCATTAAGAGAATGATTTAGAATTCTGAAGTAAGTATATGAGAGGTGTTTTGCCTCGACTAGCATGGAAATGCATTCTAGGGCCTCCAAAATGCATTCCCAAACAAACACTGTCTGTGTTTGGGAATCCGTTGAGAGAAATGAGTTTACATCTTCCGAGAAGAATTTACAGAATCTTAGAAATATTTTTCGGATTTCAAAATGTTTTTTATGAATATTAAGATACTTTTAATCTTGATTTACATGTACCGTTTGAAAAAATTTTTATCAAATAAACACACTGTATATATTGGCATGTAAGAATGAAAGAGTAGAATACCTATGAACCTATCTATTTTGATAATTTTCTTTTGATTTTTTTCCCACACTCTCAAGCCACTCATAGAACCAAAGCCTACTTGGAGCTTGCTTCTGAGTTACCTCATTTCAGCCCTCTTTACTTCTAAAAAACCCTAATGCCTCATCATTTCCGTTACAAAAGGTATGCAAGTAAAATGAGGTATGCAAATATAGTTAATAGTAACACAATGAACTTAGCCACTGTTTTATACCATATGCAATGTAGTATAATATAGTGCAAGTATTACTATTTGGGTAAATTTAAAGATCCTAAGGCTTTAGATTTGAGAGTTAAATATTAAAATAGTAGTACAATATAGTACAACTATTATTCTAAATCTCTCTCAAGCTCGAGTTTCCCAAAACTTCGAACTTTATAATAGCAATACTTCTACTATATTGTACTAAATTGCATATGTGCCGGGTATATATTGTATTTTTACCTATGTTTGTATGTTATGTTGTATTTGTGTGCCTTCTTCTTTCCCCACTTCCTATGAATATAGAAATGCAAGTGGAAATTAAAAAAAAATGGAATACACATGTTTTTCCCCTAGTCTCATTATGTTTTCCCTCAATCCTACAACTATATGCAATTAGTATGTTACAGCAAAATTATTGTTATTCTGGCTAAGTTGGAGCCTTTGAAGTATTGAATTTGAAAGTTGAACATTAAAACAGTTGTACAACATGTAGTATAATATAGTACACGTATTATAATTCTAAGCCATATCAAGTACTATTGTTTTTCTGAATAAGTTCTATGAAGATAAAAGGGAAAATGACAGAAAAAGGATTTTGAAAATTGTAAAATGATATATAGGCGTGAGAAGATTTACAGATGATAACGAAGGAATCAAATCTTAAATCTCAAAATAGCATTTTGAAATTTAAGGAAAAAAGATAAAATACGGTGGTCAACAACAGCGCTCACTAGCCACCACTGATGCTAGTGCCCTCTCTAATGCCGATGCTCCTCTGTATAGGAAAATTAGTAATATTTAATGAAATGTTGACGATCTCTGTATAAAACTTGTAAATGAATTGAAAGTATAGATTTGTTACTCAATAAAGAAAAGTTAGTTAAATCTTATAAAATATAAGTAATCCCTATATACAACTTATGAACGGTTAAGAGTGTGATTTGATTACTTAGTAAACAAGAGCTATGAAATGTGGAAATGCTTTAATAAAATTTGTGAATGAACTGAAAATGTGAATTTCTTACTTGGTAAACAAAAATTGAAATACATAATTAAATGTATGGAAAGTTTTAACAAAAAATTGGAATGAGCAGTAATCAAATATAATGAGTTTACTTATATTTCTTTTGCAATACATATTGAATTGCATTGGTAGCCCAATGGCCACCGATATTTTTGAAATGTAAGTGAGGTGAATCAAATCACATCTACACTTTCGTTATCTATTACCAATTTTTATTTATTTTTTTTTTGCAAGAATATAAACTTCATTTAAGCAAAGTTAATTTACAGATCATTTAAGCAACGTTAATTTACAGAGTTTAAAGCAAACAAACAAGGCCTAGGAACTAAAGCCCAAACCAAACAATACCAACATCCAAAACTCTAACCCTAAAGGAAAGAAGTAAGGCTTCATTGTCGTTGTTGACGCCACCAAGAAACCATATGAACTTCATGGACAATGCTGAAAGTAAAGGATGGGGATTCCAAAAACCACCTTAAAGGTCCCATCCCTATGTTGTTTGGTACCATAAGAGCAAAGAAACAAAATCCACACACATGTGGAGCAAAGCAGCAATGACAACAACACAAATAGAAAAGCCTTCCAAAGCATCAACTAGCACCACCAACACCATCTGTTACGTGCTGTTATGGTTGATGAGGAGGTTATGAGTTAGTTAGATGGGTTAATGATTAGTTAGAAGAGTTATTAGTATAAATAAGGGATGGACATACATGTATGTGTTGTCTTGAATAGTGAATACATTTTCTCTCTTTTATCTCTCTCTTTCCTTGCCCATCAATGGTATCAGAGCCGATCTTCTGGCCGCCATTGCTGCTACCATCGGAGCCCGCCGGTAAGACGGTCCTCACTGCTATCACACAGTTAGGACAGTTAAAGCATCGTTCTACTGTTAAAGAATATGCCTGAGTCTAACACACTTGCCTGAGTCTACAACTATCCGAGTATTCATCAATGGACTTCCTCTGGAGCTTCAAGGTCTAGTTCTATTCTTTAATCCAAGACATCTTTTAGCAAAAATTTGTTTTGCTGACATTCATGAACTATACAAGCCAAAGTTGATTCTACCATAAGACTCGGTTGCCAAAGATGATGATCAAAATCGGGCGACCTACAAGTGCAAGACACTGATTCTAACATAATATAGCAAGATGAATATGGAGGGCTCGAGCAAACAGAATCTAAGACTCTGAAGCAAGAAGAACGTGGATGTGTTGAAGAGGAATTCAAGATTCAAGAAGCTATAGATAAAAAATTGTACGAATCAAGAACCTCACAGCCCATGGTAACTTTTGTAGCCTTGGAAGCTGAAGAAAAACTACGTCCTTGCTTGCTTACCATTACCATCACCGACTTTTCGAGATGCGGCTACCACTTTCATCTTTATCCTCTGGGTCACCTGTTTCATCCATCTACATCCTATCGAAGCTTTGGACTAACCCAAATTCAAACCTACCTTGCTGATATAACAACTTAATTGCCAATGAAGCTTGAAATGAACCAGCTGAAGTAACTTGCGGATTCCGTTGCAGCTATTCCTTCATTTCTCTTCCATGCTCAACTGAAGCCACAAAATCCAGTCTCAAGGGAAACCTTGCTCTGATCAATCATCGATTGGAAAAGCACCCCAAGTTTCATGCCAAATTTGTTCATAATGGTAATTTCATATGGCACCGGTGGAAGCTTCGACCCACTGAAGAAGATGCAGAACGACAGGGACGATTCCTATGCATCGGGTCAAAAATTCTCTTCCCTGCTTTTGGAATGTTAATGCCCACCAGACAATGCTAGATGTCAAAGTCCCACATCGGAGAGACTCATGAGGGTGCTGGGCTATATAAGCGGGCGCGCTGCACGCATTCATGAGAGCTCTTTTGGGGGAGAGAGTAATGGCCCCGTGACAAGTGGTATCAGAGCTAGCCCTGAGCCTTCGGTCTCTGGTGGACCCTCCAGACGCCGGCGAGGTTGCCGATGGGCCCCACGGTGAGGTCGCTTGTGGATTGGCTGTGGGAGAATGTCAAAGTCCCACATCGAAAAGGTTCAGGAGGGTGTTGGGCTATATAAGTGGGCGCGCTGCACGCCCTCATGAGAGCTCTTTTGGGGGAGAGAGTAATGGCCCCGTGACATAAAGTACATGTTAAGACACAAGGGTCAGACACGCAAATGCAAAGGATCTAAAATGCTTGATTTTTCAATTGACTTGACATCTCTTGGTTCATGTTGCCAGCTGGTTCCCATTAACCAAGGGTACTATTTCAGCTTTTGCACACCCATATGACTACACTGGATTTGGGTTTATTTGGAGTATGATAGTAGGCTTCGTACGATGCAACACCTTGAAGGGATCAGTGCAACACTTGTAGAGATTTCAACATTTTGAAGATTTGTTTTTGGGCTATTGTAGTGTTTAATACCTTTAATATCCTATATCCAACTATTTTTCTTACATTCTTGAATGTTCTTTTCATCCGACAACTGTACTTATCCTTGAGGACAAGGATGCTGTTTTTAGGGGGGTGTATTTTTACGTGGCTGTTATGGTTGCTAAGGAGGTTATGAGTTAGTTAGATGGGTTAGTGATTAGTTAGAAGAGTTATTAGTATAAATAGGGGATAGACAAACATGTATGGGTTGTTTTGAATAGTGAATACAGTTTCTCTCTTTTGTCTCTCCCTTTCCCTGCGCATCACCATCCCATCCCCAAAGTATATATCTGCAAGACCCAACCAGTAAACATACCCATCTAGATCAGATCAAAATAACCAAGAAACCATGCCAAATCAGAGGTGATAGCCATCGCTTCAACTCTAACAAGGAGTGCTCTCCCTTAACCCACACCAGATCTGTAGCAAGATTGAGAGGACCAAGAAGCACCCAAGATCTCGCCGTTGTTGATCTCTCTTGAGTTCGTCAGGGATAAGCACCAGGATTAAATCTCCACCCGCCTTTGACTTCCCTTCCACACCCTTGCTGAGGCTTCGATCTCCTCCATGAATCTAATCTCTCTTCACTTGACCCACACTCCATAGATCTTAGCAGCCACACACAAAATCAAAAGGACATAAAAATAAAACCCCAAAATACACCCCTAGCCGAAAAGCCTCCCCTTCGATAAGCTCAAGAGAGATAGGCACGGGACCCAAGCCCTCTGGGAATGCACCCACAAGCGGAGAAGAGATTCCAAAAAAGAGAAGAGATGCACAAGTGCAGAGTGGGCCTATTACCAACTTTTATTTATCTAGCGATCAAAATACACTTTCAACTCATTCACAAGATTTATACAAAGATTACCAACATTTCATTAGGCATTCCCAACATTTCATTAGGCACTCTCAACTTCCCTTTATTGAGTAACATATGAATATTTTTAGTTCAATCACAAGTTCTATATAGATATTACAAACATTTTATTATGTATTACTAACTTTTATTTACTGAACAATAATTCCATACTTTTAACTCATTCACAAATTTTATGTACGAATTATCAAAATTTAATTAAATGTTACCAACTTTTCCCTATGGAACTCAGGCATTGGAGGTCGATGGTTAGTTGTAGCTGGAGGAGGGGCTCCAACACTGACTGTCAGTGGCCAGTTACTGGCGATGCCTCCGAAAAGGTGGTTGGGAAAAGTTTAAAATGATTAAGGGGCATTTTAATCTTTTTTTTCCTCTTATTTTATCTTTTTTTTTTTAAATTTCAACATTTTCGTTTTGAGTATGGGCTCTTATCAATCATTATTAAATCTTCTCACACCCCATGTCATTTGTTAATTTTCAATGTTTTTTAAGGAATTTTTCCAAGAAGAAAGCATGTACAGGTAGTACAATCAAACTATCATTTTATACCATATATATGTAGTACAATATGGTACAAGTATTTCAATTTTAAACCGGAAGCCTTGGACATATTCAACTTTACAGTTGAATATTAAAATGCTACTGCTAATGTAGTACAAGTACCATCACTTTATAACTTAAGTTTGAGTTGTGAGAAACTTTAAATTTAATATAGCAATACTTGTACTACACTATAATTAACTGCATACATTGCAACTATTAAAGAATAGTGACTAAATGTTTATTGTACTATGTGTGTCTGTATCCTCCTATGCTCTTGTGCACCATTTTTTTTCCTCCCCTTACTGTGCATATAGACAAGTTGGGGTTAAAAAGAATAGAATATACAAGTTTTTCCCAAAGTTTTGTTGTTTTTTTCTCATACTTACAACATATGCAATTTTATTATAAAATAATTCAGGAGCTATTATTTTAACAAGTTTGAAACATACTTCAACTTGAGAGTTAAACATTAAAATAAAAAAGTAGTACAAGTACTACTATTCTATTTTTTTTTGCCAACCAAGTACTGCTATTCCAAAACTCTCTTAGCCTGTTAGAATAGTAATACGTGTACTACATTGTATTACATTGCATAAAGTGAAAACTAATGAATTTATGTTGTACTACATGTGTTTATATACTATATGAAACTTGTGGGTGTTGAAAGGAATAGAATACCCAAGCTCTTCCTCTAGTTTTGTTGCCTTTTCTCATTCCTACAACCATATGCAATTTTATTTCATAATAATGCAAGTATTATTATTTTAACAAATCTGAAACATATCTTCAACTTGGGAGTTAAACACTAAAATAAAAATAGTAGTACAAGTACTACTATTTTAAAACTCTCTCAAGATGTTAGAATATTAATACTTGTACTATGTTGCATAGAGTGAAAAATAATAAATTTATGTTGTATTACATGTGTTTATATACTATAGAACACTTATGGGGTTAAAAGAAATAGAATACACAAGATTTTCCTCCAGTTTTGTTGCCTTTTATCATACTTGCAACCATATGCAACTTTATTACATAATAATGCAACAAGTTTGAAACATGTCTTCAATTTGAGAGTTAAACATTAAACTAAAAATAGTAGTACAAGTACTACCGTTCTAAAACTCTCTCAGCCTACGAGAATAGTAATACTTGTACTACGTTGCACTACACTGCATGAAGTGGAAAATAATGAATTTATGTTGTACTACATGTATTGATATACAATAGGAGACTTGTTGATGTTGATAGGAATAGAATACCCAAGCTCTTCCTCTAGTTTTGTTGCCTTTTTCTCATTCTTGCTACCATATGCAATTTTATTACATAATAATGCAAGTACTATTATTTTAACAAATATGGAACATATCTCCAACTTCAGAGTTAAACACTAAAATAAAAATAGTAGTACAGGTACTACTATTTTAATACCCTCTCAAAATGTTAGAATAGTAATACTTGTACTATATTGCATAGAGTGAAAAATAATAAATTTATGTTGTATTAGATGTGTTTATATACTACAGAACACTTATGGGGTTAAAATGAATAGAATACACAAGCTTTTCCTCCAGTTTTGTTGCCTTTTCTCATATTTGCAACCATATGCAATTTTATTACATAATAATGCAACAAGTCTGAAACATGTCTTTAACTTAAGAGTTAAACATTAAAATAAAAATAGTAGTACAAGTACTACTATTCTAAAACTCTTAAACCGTTAAAATAGTAATATTTGTACTACACTGTACTACACTCTATAGAGTGAAAAATAATGAATTTATGTTGTACTACCTGTGTTTGTAAACTATAGGACACTTGCGTGCATTTTCTCCCCTTTCTATGCATGTGGACATGTAAATGAGGGTGAAAAAAATATAGAATATCTCATTATTTAATAATGCAAGTATTATTATTTTAACAAGTTTGAAATCCGTAAAATCTTCAACTTGAGTTAAACATTAAAATAATAATATTACAATTTAGTATAAGTACTACTTCTTTAAGACCCTCAAGTCAGTAGAATAATAATATTTGTACTACATTGTACTACGGAATCAAAAATATTAAGTTTACATAACACTACTTGTGTTTGTGTATATTATAGGACACTTCTGTGCCTTTTCTCCCACTTTCTATTCATGTAGACATGTAAATGGGGTGAAAAAAAAATCATAGAATACACATTTTTCCTTAGTCCCATTAACCCCCCCCCCCCAAAATAAAACTTATAAATACTACTGCTGCTGTACTATTATAAAGTAATCATTTACAGTCGTGACATTTTGCTTCCCCCAATTCCTTCCTTTGCTAGTAATATACTCTCTTCGATCCTAATATAAAACCTCGTTATTTAGGACCGAAGGAGTAATACGTACGTATCTGCGTGTAAATAATATATAAACAGACCGTAGGGTAAATAGAGTAAATACGTACGTTTTCATGATTGCAATGAAAGCATTTTTGACTTCAAGATACATTATTATACAATCACTTCTTGTAGCAAAAGATTACGTGTCCAATGTAACTGAAAAAACATGCATGATTTGACTACAAGAGAAAATCGATCTAATAATTACTTTGTCCTGCACATCAGCTGCTGCTCTCTGTTCCCTTGCAACGAATCTTTCAGTGGACTCACACAATCACAAGAGGCTAGCGATCATCAGTTGCGTAGATATAGCATCTTGGAAAAAGGCTCGTTTCGGACATGCACGTGTGATAAACTTGTTTCCCCCTTGGTTTTCATAAGCTTATTCAGCAAAATCCATTTACCAAGTGTAGTTCAATCCACAGAACAGTACTGCTTCACAAGCGGGAAACTATCTCAACAGTTACAAGGTAAAAAAAAGGCAAATAATACTCCTTCAATTTTGAAAGAAAATTATCCCTTATACTTCCCCCCTTGAGCATTTAAAACAAACAAGAAGCTACATCCTACACAAGCATCACATGATGTCTTTGTACTCTATCAAGGAAATTTTTCCCTCAAAGGTGCGCACAAGTCAAGACAAAAGGTATATTGAAATCTGTAAAAAGAATCTTAAAATTGGTAAAAAGCATATCGAAATGCGTAAATTTTTTTTATTCCGTAAATTCTTCTTGGAATCCGTAAACTTCTTTCTCCCAAGGGATTCCCAAACACACACAATAATCAAATCTTTGGATAACCCTTGAGCATTTAAAACCTTCGTTCATTTTCTGTCAATGGGTATGCCGCTTCACACCGTCTCTTGCCATATGGCATGTGTTCATTGGTTCAAAACGTAAACTAAGGAGGTTAAAAATGTTAAAAAGAAAAGGCTTAGCATCAGAGTGAAACGGGCCATACCTAAACTCTGAAATTCTCAAATGCTAGATAATGAAACAGCAGGGATATAATTTTAATTTTCTTGCCATCAAAAGGGTGTTTACATATGATCTGAACTTAAATGGCTGAATTTGCATTTTCTTTTTCCTTATTTTTAATTAGAAGAACGTCAGAAGTAATAAATGGAAAATCCCTAGTGTGCATGCAGTATACTTGCACAGTGCATAAGGACAACAATAAGTTTGATCTTATGATATGCTTGAACTTGAAGTTTTACTTTCTCCCACCATAAAAATTAGGCAACATCTTGACTGAATCATTTGGCACAGGATGAAAATCCCCGAAAGCCTAAAAATATGAACCACGTAAGTTCAGAAGTAAAAGAAGTTTACTTGGATAGGTAGACTGAACCAATAAGTAGCGGCTAGGGGGCACGCCAATTAACTCGTCATTTTCAGTGAACCCCACCACTGACGTGTTTAAATGGCTGCTCATTGGTCTAGTCTAGTTATCTTAATGGACATACTCAAGAATTTTTCATCAGCGATTTCCAGAGTCAACATCACTGTCTCTAATTTGCAATCAGTACATTAAAGGAGCGTAGTCCAGAGCACAAGTAACAATTAATTGCAATAAATTCTTACCTGTAAGACTCACTACATGAACTGTGCTGCAGCTACTTGTGGACCTTTTTCATGTGACACTGATGAAATGCCTTGCTCAATACACTGAAAGAAATCAAATTTAAGTCATAGCTTCCAGTCACTACCAACTTATACTAATTCTTAAGGAAACCCAAATTGAACAAGAAAAGCATGATTTGCCACTAAATTGGATATCCTTTTGATTTATTCCGACTTTAAAGCATTTTGTAACGCAACACCCACACATAATAGGCAATAATGCTACAATTACTTTATTGTTAGGCACTGCTCTTAGATCAGCCATAACCTAACACATCTTGAAATGTCTCATGAAAAAAGACCTGTTGCAGTTAGATAGAAAATGGACTGCTAAAAAGGATATAATCAATTAACTACCAAATGTCCTCTCCAACAGATAAAAAAACTCCTTTTTTCTGTCTTCTTTTTCAATAGACTTAAACAATAAGAAAAAAAAATAAAAAACAGCACAAAGTACCAACTCAAATAAACATACCTGAAGAAGATAGCTGTGCAACCAGTCCAGTGTTTGAGGGAATGTTGTTGCTGATACATTGACCACCGTCAAGCCCTATAACATGACAAGATAGAGATGTATAATTTCCACATTACTATAAGAAGAGGGAGCTTTGGGTGCTAAACCTATCAGGAGATAAAATTTCATATCAATTTATTTTTTAATTAATGTCTGAAAACCTTTAGTGTGTAAACCCTACACAAGGAAAAACTCGGTTGTCTTGGAAGACTATTTAAAATGTATTTAACTTGCACGTCTACAATTGTCATATAATAGATCTTTCTTTTACTTTAATCATCAAATGACAGAACCACACCTTCGTACAAACTGTTTTGTCTGTCTCCATAACCCATAATTTAGTGGTGTGCTAATAGTGCTGGGCTATGCCACCATCAATAGAGTAATCAATCGCTTCCTTAGATAAAAGATGCACTCAGGGGCTCTTACTACTAGCTATGTGGATCTTACTCATTGTTCCCTTCCATTCCTTTCTTTTCCTTTCTATTGTTTTCCATTTCATCTATTTCTAACCAAATGGATCGTCAGTACCCTCCAACATTGATACCATGGAACAAAAAGAACACACACACACACACATGCAAGCAAGCACGCATGCGCCCACACACACAGATGATAGGAAATATTATTTGTCATATTACTTGACCCAAAGTGACTCGGCGGGCAAATGAATCAAAGACATTCGTGATAGTAGTTTGTCCTGATACCAAAATGAACTATCTAAAAATATTGTTCAAAACGAAAAGTCATGTGCTAGTGAAACATAACTAATTGACAAGATAAAAGTAAAATACCTGTAACAAAAGAAGTTTTTAAGACATCAAGGAAGGAAGTAGTTAAGGTGCAAAAATAGAACATGTATCACCAACAAAAACAATGGTAAGCTAATTGGAAAGCAAATTGTCGGACATACCTGTGATGTGAATGAGCAGAGATAATCTTGTATGGTTTTCAAGTTTTGTACAAGCTTATTTTTATCCTGTAAATTGTAAAATTTATTTCAAAAAGTAGTTGAAAAGAATACTCAAAATCAATCTTCTATTTGAAACTAATTTATAATATAAGACATCCATAATATCGACATCTTATAATACAATTAATTTAAAACATGAATTGATACAATCTTTGATCTCTCAAGTTTGCCCTTATTTTGGTTTTACTCCTTTAAGTTTCATTTTAATTAAAACATCAATCCCTATAATCGAATTAAAATTTGGATCATTTTACCTCTCGAGGGATCGAAATAAAAAAGAGAGTGAAGTTGAGGAACTAAAGATTGTATTAACCCTAAAACAAAAATAGGTACATACGTGCTTCATAAAGGAAACACAGCCAAAACCACTTCTCAGATAATGCATCAGCCAATTTGACTGGACAGACATTTTGCAAGTAAATTGATAAACAAATGGAAGTGAATTCACTTAAAAATAGATTCAGAAACTCTATCAGCAATTTCTTATGCATTATCTCAAAAGTGACAAGAGTCATTGAAAACATAGCCAGACCTCCCATTCCAAAATATACCATTTAGTCCCTTTTAGGGGCATCTAGTTGTGTATTTGGCTACCCAAAAAAAAAAACAGCACTTTTGGGTAGCCAGACCATGGTTTCATAAAAAGTTAGCAAAACACCACAAAAATTGTTAGAAGCAATTTGAGGATGGAAAACATGGTTCTCTGAACCAAAACAATGGTTTTGGAGGAGGACATTTTTTTCAGCTTTTTTTTGGGGGGGGGGAAATTCAAGGTAATTTATATTATTGTTGGTTTGTTACAAATGTCAGCATAATAAATAAAAGACACCCCTCTCTCCTTCTCCAACACATTAACTTATATCCTTTTTAGTAATTTACACGTAAAAAGGTCATTTTGACAACAATCATCAAACACTCATTTTATCAAATCACTTTTTTTTTTATAAAATCTATTCTCTAAAATCATTTTTATTACTGATGGGGCCAGCCCAAAGGAGGGACTGGTATATGGGAGAAGGAAACCTAAGCCTGGGCAAGTTCCACAACAGCAGCAAATGGGCCTGGTTGAGTATGGTCAGCCCAATGAGGTCCAGGGAGGTGGGGCAGGTTCTGTTATCTAGGGTTGCGTGCCTAGAGGAAGAGGGGGAGTGAGCAGAAGCAAAGGAGAGAGCTCTGGCCTCTCGGAAGCCAGGGGCAGCGTCATATTTCCATGTTTTTCCTTGTCATCTGGAGTCACTCTAGTCAGTCATTTTTGTCTCTTTTCTCCCTTGTTGTCAACCTTTGAAGGGGAAACCTTGTACTGGCTAACAATTTCGGCTTAATAATACTGAGTGACTTTGAGTTCCATCATATTTGGTATCAGAGCCGTAGTATCGTGGGGCATGGTGAATACGCGAATAGAGGGTCGACTTGATGTATTGGAGCGAACGGTGGGCGAGTTGTAACGAACCAATGCAGAGCTGCAACGAGCGAGTGGAGAGGCGAGGGAAGAGCGTGCGGCTATGCAGCGGGTGCTAACCCAGCTACAAGAACAGAGTGCCACTATGTTGGCTCTCCTACAGACCCATTCAAGAGCCACAGGGGATAACCAACAACCACCCACGCCCGACGCGACTCCCGGAGACCATGGAAGACCTGAGCTAGTGACTACCCACCCCGACACGGGAGGCGACATTGAAGGCCGAGGACATGGCACGGAGACAGGGACTGGTGGAGGAATAGGAGGAGAGAGCCAGAAGCATCGGAAATTGGAAATGCCGCTATTTGATGGGGATGATCCCTTGGGATGGACTTGCCGCATGGAAAGATACCTTGCGGTGAATGGAGTGGTGGACGCGGAGAAGCTGGACGCAGCAGTGGTGGCGCTGGAAGGACGGGCAGTGAGCCGGTACCAATGGACGGAAGTGCGAGCACCCATTAGGGACTGGCACGTGTTCAAGCAGGCGGTGATTGAGAGATTTCATTGTCATCAGGAAGGCGACAACTATGAACGCATCGCTGGGTTGAAGCAAACCACCACTGTGTTGGAGTTCAGGGAACAATTTGAACTCCTTTCGGCAAACTTGCCTAACGTGCCGGAGGAGTCACTCATGGGCATGTTCCTGAATGGGTTGAAGCGGGAAGTGAAGGCAGATGTGCGACTCATGAAGCCCAGATCACTCAAGGAATTAATGGACCAGGCCTATCAAGTGGAAGGGCGAAACCTCACTATCCAGAAAATGGAGGACAAGCAGAATAAGAGCTATCGGTTAGGGGCCCAACTGCGCTGGCCCAATGCTAAACATTTTTACCCAAAGTTTTCTGGGTCGCCCGAGAGTCCGAAAGCCTTCCCTTCTAGTTCGACAGCTCGGATGAATGTGGAGAATAGGACCCCAGAAGCATCAAAGAGGCACGACACCAGGACTATCAACCCCAAGGCTCCGTCGCAAGCAGAGGGGAGCAGCAGCACGCGGGGTTCACGGCGTTTCTCTGAGGCGGAGATTAACAGGAGACGCGAGCTAGGACTGTGCTTTAAGTGCGACGAAAAGTACAGCCCTAATCACAAGTGTCGGGGAAAGTCATTACGGCTGATCCTAGTGGAGAACGCTGAGGAGGACGAGATCTATGAAGAAGATTTTGCTGAGCTTGAGGATGGGGATGAGGAGGCGAAAGCCGCGGCTGCCATGGAACTGTCGCAAGCAACCGTAAGGGGCTTCTCTGGCCATAGGACCATGAAGGTGAAGGGGGAATTGCGAGGTGTGCAGGTAGTGGTCCTAATCGACAGCGGCGCAACTCACAACTTTATTGCGGAAAATATGGCGGAAAGGTTGGGTGTGGAAGTGACCCTTACGCGTCGGTACCCGATGACAGTAGGCGACGGGCGAAAGGTGTGGACACAGGGAGTCTGCAAAGGAGTGGAACTATGTGTGCAAGGTTTGAACATCAAGCAGAATTTCTACCCCTTTCAACTGTCCAACATTGATTTAGTTTTGGGAATTGCATGGCTGGAGACGCTGGGAGAGACTCGTGTGAACTGGGGGCAACTATATATGAAGCTAAAGGTGGGAGAGTTTTGGGTATGTCTTAAGGGAGACCCAACGCTCACACAAGCACAAGTGGCGATAAAAGGAATCAGAAAGGCTGTGAAGGGACAAGGGCAGGGGTATTTATTAGAAGTGCGTGCCATTGAACCCCACCCCAAGAATGATGAGGCACACCCTCTCAACGAGCTTCCAGGGGTGCAGCAATTGCTTGAACAGTTCAAAGGAGTAATCGAGCCAAAAGAGGGTCTTCCTCCCCACCGAACCCGTGACCATGCTATTTTAACTAAGGCTGGAGCGCAGCCGCCGAACATCAGACCTTACAGGTATGCTTATCGACATAAAACAGAGATTGAAAGGCTAGTCAAGGAGATGATTCAGGCAGGCATCATAAGGCCCAACCACAGTGCATATTCCAGCCCAGTTCTCCTGGTGAAGAAAAAAGATGGGAGCTGGAGATTTTGTGTCGACTACAGAGCCCTCAACAAAATTACCATACCAGATAAGTACCCCATTCCTGCTATTGATGAATTGCTTGATGAATTGGGAGGGGCAACGATTTTTTCTAAATTGGATCTGAAGTCTGGGTATCACCAGATTCGGATCAAACCTGGGGATGAACACAAGACAACTTTTCGAACTCATGATGGGCACTATGAATTTTTGGTCATGCCCTTTGGGTTGACTAATGCCCCGTCTACCTTTCAATCCTTGATGAATGACATTTTCAGAGAATGTTTGAGGAAGTTTGTGTTGGTTTTTTTTGACGATATACTGATTTATAGCAGGGACGAAACAGCTCATATAGGGCATTTAACAACTGTGTTGGAACTTTTACAGCAACATGAGTTGGTTATTAACCTCAAGAAGTGCCAATTTGGTCAACGTAAGTTGGAGTACCTGGGCCATATCATATCTTCCCAAGGTGTGCAAGCTGACCCTACCAAAATTGAAGCAATGGTTCATTGGCCTCAACCCAAAGACATCAAGAGCTTGAGGGGATTTTTGGGCCTTACGGGGTATTATCGGCGATTTATCAAAGACTACAGGAAAATAGCAGCTCCTTTGACTGAACTTCTGAAAAAGAATGCCTTTCAATGGGATGGGAGAGCTCAGGGGGCCTTTGAGAAGCTCAAAGCTGCCATGGTCACAGCTCCCGTATTAGCCATGCCCAATTTTCAGCTTCCGTTTGAGATTGAGGCGGACGCATGTGGCGTAGGAGTAGGGGCTGTATTGATGCAACAGGGGAGACCCATTGCCTATTTTAGTCAACGGCTCTCAGAACGCGATAAAACAGGTTCTGTCTACGAGAAGGAATTAATAGCCATCGTCCTAGCTGTTAAAAGGTGGCAACACTATCTAGCTGCTGAACCCTTTACTATTCGCACCGATCAAAAAGCTCTTAAACATTTGTTAGAGCAACGAATTATTGCACCTGACCAGAAAGGGTGGGTCTCCAAACTCATTGGGTATAAATTCAACATCCAATATAAACCTGGAAAGCAGAATAGAGCGGCTGACGCCTTATCGCGGAGAGACAGCACTGAAATCATGTTGCATACTGTCTCCATGTGGCAATATAATGGCGTGGAGGAGTTTGAGACTGAAATCACCCGGGATGAGAAGCTCAGCGAAATCCGAAGGCAGATTATTATGGGAAAAGAGGCGCCAGCGGGATATTCCATGAGAAATGGATGCCTACTGTACCAAGGCCGATTGGTTTTACGCAAAAACTCCGAGAAAATTAGTGCACTAATTGCTGAATTCCACAACTCTCCCATGGGAGGGCATTCGGGATACTTCCGCACCTATAAGAGACTGCAGGAGGTTGTTTATTGGGAAGGGATGAAGAGGGATGTGCAGGAGCAAGTCTCACGTTGCGAAATATGTCAAAGAAATAAGTATGAAGCCCTCAGCCCTGCGGGGTTGTTGCAGCCACTCCCCATTCCTTCACAGGTCTGGGAGGATCTCAGCATGGATTTCATAGTAGGCCTACCCAAATCAAACAGGTATGACACTGTGATGGTGGTGGTCGATCGGCTTACGAAATACGCTCACTTTGTTCCCCTATCACACCCTTTTACAGCCAAGGAGGTTGCTGGAATTTTTGCCAAAGAAATAGTTAA
Organism: Vachellia pachyceras; assembly: GCA_025593235.1. Lineage (NCBI taxonomy): Eukaryota > Viridiplantae > Streptophyta > Magnoliopsida > Fabales > Fabaceae > Vachellia > Vachellia pachyceras. The sequence goes on along the minus strand of JANTPZ010000836.1, from coordinate 5,288 downwards.
ACTCCATGGGTTCCCAAAGTCCATTGTATCGGACAGGGACCGGGTGTTCATAAGTCAGTTTTGGCGGGAGCTGTTCGCCCAGTCAGGAACAACATTAAAATACAGCTCTGGCTATCATCCCCAAACGGATGGCCAGACGGAAGTAGTTAACAGGAGTCTAGAGACCTACTTGAGATGCTTTGCTAGTGAGCGGCCGAAGAAATGGGTTAAGCTGCTACCTTGGGCGGAATTCTGGTTCAATACTTCCTACAACAGATCCATCAACACCACCCCGTTCAAAGCTCTATATGGTCGGGACCCCCCCACTGTTTTTAAGTGGCAGAACGACTTATCAATGGTAGAAGAGGTGAATCAACAATTAAGGGAAAGAAATGAGATATTGCAACTCCTCAAATCCCACTTGGAGCTAGCACAAACAAAGATGCAGGAACAAGCTAACAGAAAGAGGAGAGATGTTGCATTTCAAGTTGGTGACAGGGTTTACCTAAGAATACACCCGTATAAGCTGCGTACCTTGGCTAAGAAACAGCATGAGAAGTTGGCACCCAGGTATTATGGACCTTATGAGATCATTCAAAAAATTGGGAAGGTCACCTACAAGCTCCAATTGCCAGAAACAGCCCGAATTCACCCTGTCTTCCATATATCTGAAGAATATGAGCTCCAGGTCCAACCTCAAGATATTCTCCAAGTAAGAACCATGACTGATGGCACCCAACAAGCTCTCATTAAATGGAATGGATTGCCGGATTGTGAAAATACTTGGGAGGAACTGACAATTATTCAAAACCAGTTTCCTGACTTTCCCCTTGAGGACAAGGTGAAGCTTTTAGAGGGGGCGAATGATGGGGCCGGCCCAAAGGAGGGACTGGTATATGGGAGAAGGAAACCTAAGCCTGGGCAAGTTCCACAACAGCAGCAAATGGGCCTGGTTGAGTATGGTCAGCCCAATGAGGTCCAGGGAGGTGGGGCAGGTTCTGTTATCTAGGGTTGCGTGCCTAGAGGAAGGGCAGAGAGTGAGCAGTAGCAAAGGAGAGAGCTCTGGCCTCTCGGAAGCCAGGGGCAGCGTCATATTTCCTTGTTTTTCCTTGTCATCTGGAGTCACTCTAGTCAGTCATTTTTGTCTCTTTTCTCCCTGTTGTCAACCTTTGAAGGGGAAACCTTGTACTGGCTAACAATTTTGGCTTAATAATACTGAGTGACTGTGAGTTCCATCATATACTAATATTTAGTTGGTATGAGTTACTTTTCTCTGGTTAACCAAGTCCTGAAAAATATTGCCTTCAATATATATTATAAAATTTATAGAAAGTTGCAACCGGGTGAATCTTGAGATATTATAGATATTTACTTTGGTTTTGTCGCAGGGTGATGCCGATATCTTTTTCCCTACTGACTTTCGGCTGCTGGAACGAATTGATCATTATTGTTCAGGGTGGCTGAAACCGCAGAGGGATGATACATCCAAGAAAGGAAAGAAGAGGAGAACCATTACGGTTAGTTTAATTGTCGTAATATTTGGCATCGGTGAATTTAAGTTTCATGATAACTTCATAGTCTTTTCTCCTTTCAAATGCTACCCCTTTGGTGAAATTAGGCTGATTATTTTATCAGCAGTCAACTCACCCAATTGTTGTAGGACGATTTTAAAACCCAACAAGAATCGATTCTAAGGATAGGGGATGGCAACTTAAATTTCATTTCTTAGTATTGATGAGGGTTAATGGAGTGTAAATATTGGCTTACTGTATTAATGATCAGGCATTTTCTTAACACACGAATATGGACATGTGGTGTAATTTGAGCTGACATCAGAAGATCTGTCGTTTACATTAGTTTTTGAGTATTATTTTTAGTCCTTAATATAAGAGTTAGATAAATGGTTTTCTCTAGTAATAGATATAAGACCTCAAGCCATTTTGTCAAATTTTCCCTCTAAAGTATCCCTATTGATTGCAAATACTAACAAATTCCATTAAGGGGTAGTTCCAATACATATGATTAATAAGGGTATTTTTGTGAAGCCATTACCCATCTATTACAAATAATGAATTTAATTAATCTCTTTAATTCCTGCAAATTAATGATCTTGATCTTAAATTAAGAATCGGAGGTTGTAGTGCATTTCTTCTTCTTCCTAGACATTATTATATGCTCACTTTCAATTTATCAACAATTTTATATGCTCTCTTAGAGTAGTTTATATTTATTGCAGCTGGAAACATCATCTTTCATGGAAGAGTTTGGCTTGCCTTCAAAGACGAGAACCAAGGACGGATACAACCCCCTCCTTGATGACTTCAAGAATACCAAATTTTTCCTCAGTGTCCCAACACACAATATCAAGTAGATAGCCGGAACAAATTCTTTTCATTCAAAAAGGATGTCTCTGGGAATTCAATTGAACATAATCAGAGTTTTCAAAACTTCATTGTGAGTGGAGTTAACAAGTTTTGGCCAAAAGAGTGTTATTTCTCTGTCAATGTATCTCAGATACGGTCATTTTTGAGAGGATTTTGACTCCCTTGTTTCTCAATTTCTTTCTATTTCTCCCCAGATGCATTAGATGTAGTCATTTTTGTGAAGTCAAAGGATCTAGATACAATTGAAATCATGAACGTGAACATGAGCGATAAATTAGAACATACCTACTGTTATCTGGTTAAACAGTCTCAGATGGATGGCATTGCTGACTGGAGCTTAGCATTGCATGTATGTCTGTAATAGCAAAAGGATGAGTCCATAGCTACGATTGATTAATTTCCCCCTCTGATAACGGTGATGGCCAATGGTTCAGCATGACTAACATTGTTTACAATTTTTATGTTTGATTTCTTTTGCAATGATTTGTAGTTTACCCTTCTGTTGTTTGCGGGGAGGTGGGTTTGGTGCCGTACACTTCATGATGTTAAGTTGGAAGAACCAAATAAAAAAAAGGCAGTAAATCTGGTCTAAGGGGCTGTGTTACGTGTACTACCTCTGTTACTAAATATTGGACTTGTTTGGTGGGGTGTTTGGAAAAGTTAAATGCACGTTCAACAGTATTTTTCTCAAAATGAGATAATCTCTTTCACATATTTACCCCGACTTACGTATAAGTACTTATCTCCTGCGTTTTCAAATGGGCACATATGTTTAGAATTGGGTGAGGGAGTATTATATAAACGTGTAGTATAAGAAAGATCAGTGAAATCAGTTTTACTTTTGTTAACCCCTCAACAAGGAAGTGAAAACGGGTGCACATAGAATGGGACAATAATAGACTTTTAAAATGAAAAAACATTCAAGGTTAAATTAATATCTAAAGCAAAATATTCTAACATGCCTTGCAATTTGCTTTAATTATACCGACTTTTCTTTATTTTATGAATATACATTTAAGTCTAAATCTCTAACTTTGATATGAATATTAGAATACATATTATTTAATAATTTACTCTTCCTCATTACTGATTCCTTAATTCTGGTTTAAATTGTTTAAAAAATTTAAGAGCCTTTTTATTTTTCTTAATTTTTATTTTTGTAAAAAATTTTTCCTTACTAATTCCCTTATAAATATTACTGAAATATCACAAAAATCATGAAATTAAAACAGTAAAAAAATTGACTGAAAGAATTAGATTTGTAAACTTATGCCTATGAGTAGATGCAATCCCGTTTAGTTGGATTGCATGAAAGAATCTAGTTAGGGTGCTTATCAAAGTGAGCTCCTACAATCCATTAGATTTGAATTGTTCTGATTTTTTATTTTTATGAAAAATATATTTTATTGGATATAAATTCTAAAATAAAATTAATCTCATAACTATATTATTTTCAAATATTGATTTTTAATTAATAATTTTTAGTTTTAAAAAAATTGGATCCAGATCGTTCAAAATCAAATCTGGACAGTCTAGATCTAATGGATTGAGGAATCTAATCAAAGTGATGAGCATCTTAATCAGGTCATGCATGAAAAGGGATTTACCTATTTAATTCAAGTGTTTGATTGATATATTAAAATAATCCAATGTAATTCTAATTACGATTGATTGCATAAATTAATCAATTTAGGTAATCCCCATAATATAGTTTTGACTATATAATCCTAATTACAACTTGTATGAATTATCATATTGACACGTGTACATCTCATCAAATAATATTTAGACATTTACATTATTTCTTTTTAATTTTAATAGAGTTAAAAAATTATTTTACATTTTTTATTTTTTAAATAAAAGATAAATTTCATTTTATAATTCGTTAATAACATATTAAAATAATGTTGCAAAAACATTGTTCCATTACTTTGCACCCTCACCAATTACATTACCATTAACTTTAAAATGCCACGAGTTTACAACAATTTCGTGTTTGATATTGAAGAATCCTCTTCTGATCTTCGATAATTTTCCTTGTTGATGGTTTTATGTTTCTCTGATTTAGTTTGTTTCAGCTCAGTGTGAGTATTTTATTGGATTATAACTTCTAAGTATGATTTAAGACTCCTGAACTGTCTGGCAAGTGGCAACAGAGAGAGAGAGAGAGAGAGAGAGAGAGACTCCTGATATGATTTAACATCTATTTTCAATTTTTCTTCCCTTCCTTCGTTCTCAGAAGCATTTCGGCAGCCCGGAGTTCGGGACCCTCTGAAGTAACATTCATCGGATTTGATGTTGGCCTGACGGGTGAAGTTCGGAACGCATAACATAGACAATGTGAATGAAATAGTGAACAAATTCGAACTTTTACCACTTGGGACTTCCAGCAACGGAAAAGCTCCCACTTTGAAACTGGAGGTTCGATTCCCAATAGAATCCGCGAAAACCGGAGGTTAAGCAGCTACTTGTCCACCGCTATTTTTTCTTAATTGATTATGATACACCTGTAATATTTGCTTCTTTTGCTTTTATCGGTGGTTCCCTGGAACGCTATGCTTCAAGAGAGGCTATTGATTCTGTCCTATTCTACTTTTACATGAGGGAGGGGGTGATCTAGGCCTCTTTGATTATTATAATATCCTGTGATTATCTGTTTTCATTGTTCTTAATATGTCATTAATACAATTTTGAATAGTCAGTCTTATGGTATGAGCCTGCTACACATTAATTCCTGAGCTGCTAGAGTGCTGAACAAGGATTAATATTTGCCGGTGCTTTCTGGCTTCATTGAACCAGTCTAAGAAATGAGATCAACTTTGAATCCTTTATTCCTATTTATTCAATATAGTCGTTGATTTAGGTTGAGAATTTTCTTTTGATGTTTCGTTTATTTCTGTTCTTTTTTTGCATGATTTCATATTG
>JANTPZ010000835.1:0-34290 GCA_025593235.1 Vachellia pachyceras | reverse complement strand
TTGTGATTTGCACATTATACGGTGAGGATTGTGGGGGAGACTGAGTTGGAGAGACAAATTTCTTGACGTGGGTTTGATGGAGGGAAATGTGTAATTCAGTTGTGACGTCATGTTTTATAATTGTAGAATTTTTCTTCTCGGTTTTGTACTTAATGCCTCTTGCTCTCCAGATACAAACTCGGCTACTGTAAATTTTACTTGATATTTGCTGCTGATTGAGTGGTATGCCTAATGCCATTCCTAATTGTGGGAAATAGACTATAGAGGCCCATTATTCTGATAGGATGCCTGTATTGATACTTCTGATGTGAAATACTTATAGATGGGGTGTGCGTGAGAGATGAATGAGTAGGGCTGGATCAACGGTCAAATATTTCTTCAAAATTCACATGGAAGACGGTGAGGTCATGAACTGTTATTTGCTGTTTACCAATAAAGGGTCCATCTATTCTGAAGGGAAATTGAATTCATGTTGGAAGCATGTTGTCAAACAGGTGATTGCGCTCCATAAGGTTGAGCTTGAATGTGGCAAAAAGTCAGGACGGTGGAAGAAATAATGACGTTGACCGAATCAAATAATAACAATGGCACCATTTGGTAAATTGCCAAAAGTGCTTATAAGCACTTATAACAACCTTATTCATATATTTACTTCGATTTGTGTAAAAGTACTTATGACACAATTGCCAAACAGATCTATTGATGGAATCCGCTGTCCAGCGTGCTTTCATTGGGGTTGAATTTAGGATAACTGCATGTTTACTTTCTCAAATTAGCATGATCATTGGACCCGATCGTTAAATATTACTGCAAAGATTCAAAAGATGAATTCAATGACAATCAATTTTTTACTAATTTTTTTTTGCAAATTAAATTATAAAAATGAATTCATACAGTTAGCTGTAAACAGATTTCATCATAGCGTGCCATGCCCGGAATCTAGACATCGAAATTTGTAATGATTTACGATCGTGAAGTCAATTTACGTGTTTGGTCAGTTTGGAAATGGAAGAATGATTTTGTGTATGTTTTAAAAATAATTTTTTTAAACGATGTACGTAAATCAAGATAAAAGTATCTCGAAATCTGTAAAAAGTTATTTTGAAATTTGTAGAATCATACTGAAATCCGTAAATCATTTCTCTTAATGAATTTTTGAACACAATTTATAGATTCTAAAGTAAGAATGTGTGAGGGGTTTTATTTCAATTTATGTGTAATGTTATTGGAAATCACTTTTCAAAATACGCATGTAATATAATGATTTACGATCGTGAAGTCAATATTTTGAGACGTGTCATCTCTCTGGCTTCCCAGTTTAGCGAGAAAACATTTTACTGCGAGTGAGAAAACATGGACATTCTCGTCCGTACCGGTGGGTTTGTTATTTAGGAGGTGGGGTTTTAGAGCATAGCTGGATCAGGCACCACCTCCGCAGGTTCCGCGAGAAGCCGTCAACTCATACTTTTGGCATATTTACGTAAATTATAAATAATGGTGAGGTTGAGTAAATTGCTATAAGCATTTATAACTATGTTTAACAGTGTTTTTCGTAAAACGAGACAATCTTTTCCATATATTTGCTTTGACTTGTGTGAAAGTACCTATAAGTACTTCTTCACCGCTTTATCAAACGGATCCAAATACATCACCTGCTTCGTTTCCGTTGTTGCCTCCAAAATGGAAATATCATACCCCTCTACATCCGTACTTCACGTCCGGCTTGCTTTTGTGAATTTGTAATCGGCAGCTCCTGTATAATAATCTTACATATAAATAATATTTTCAGTTGCATCATTTACAGAGTCAGACTTGTAAAACTTGAATCCTTTTACACCTATTAATATCCAACTAAATTTAATAGGAGAAATACTTGTGTGCTTTTTTAATGCCATAACATTCATGCTCTGTCAAATGATAATGTTCTAAATATTATCTATTGTGAATCTCATATCCCATAAATTTTTTTTAATTATTTATTTTTCATAACCCATTAAAATATGAGATAATTAAGAAATAATAGAAGTTTATTATGGAAAAGAGAAATAATTAAGTAAAATTTATGGGATATGAGATCTGTAATAGAGAGTTGAAACATTCTTATTAAACAGAGTAGAGATGATGTGGTAATCCGAAAGTACGTACGAAACATTTGAAATACCATTCACACGGAACAATTACATCACACGTGATCTTCTTGCTTGTTTGGTTACAGGTTACTGTGTGTATATATATAGTACTGCATGTTATATTTGCATTTTTTCAAAAAAAAAAAATTATCTGTTTTCATCTGCTTGTTTGCGCTTTGGTGAGTGGGTGTTGGGTGATCAACCAGCTGCCTATTTGAGGTTGACTCGGAAGTTTGATGTGTCTGCCAAATGGAAAATCGAAGGCAAGTTGTAGTACAGCTCAGCAGCCAGGTTTTGAAAGGTCAACAACTCAACTTGCCTGCTTTCATCTGACACTTGTGGGGCCCACCACACCTCCTCATCACATCCATCTCTCCCCCGTCTTCTTCACCAGCCCTGCTTTTTTAAAGGTCAACCCCCGTTCTACTTACATGCTTGGTATGATAAAATTGTGAGGTAAAACTAGAAATGGAATTTCTTTTTTATGTTTGATATGATGGAATTGAGAGGTGAAATTGAAAATGGAAATGATTTATATGATGTAACTCATGTAATTGTATTCAATTCTATGGAATTAATTTTTTGGCCCCTCATTTTTTTCATATGTATATCCATTTCCACCTCCATTTTCATTTCCATCAAAATCAATTCCAGCGTATGAGGCGAGACATAAGCTTGACTGTGGGTTTCACTTTGTACCAGTGGAGATAATCTGTATTCTTTTTTTTTGTGATTTTTTTTATAAATATCTTATTTGATAGAGGGAGGAATTAAAGAAAAATGTTTAAGATATTTTAAAAAAATCATATTAACTAAATTAAGTGAATAGATCCCGGAGGAGTCTGCCTCTCCTTAGTAGCAATATTATAGACTGCATTTTATATTCAGTGCCAGAGTTACAGTAACGTAGACCCTGATTTCTTTTATTTACTTGTTTGTTTGGGAGCGAATGTCTACATGCTTGTCAAAAAGAAGAAGAATGTCTAAATTGGTCTGGAGGGCTGAATGATAAATGACAAATGATGTATCCCCTGGTGGCCCAGGTAGGCTCATACCGACCAATGGAACGCTTGTTTGCCTCTTTCTGCAATCTGATCTCCATTATAGAATTTAGATGATGATGGCAATGATGACCACGTCAACTATTGCTAAGATGTAAAAAGAGGTCTTATGTATGTGAACTGCGTTGTTTATACACATATATATATAGTCGCCTGAAAACTGCAGTGAGTGTGTGGATAGAAAATTGAAGTTGAAATCCTCCAAACATAACAGAAAAATTAATTGAATAAAGTCTTGCATGCACATGAATTAAATTCATGGTTTGATGATTTCTTAACCGATATTATCCCAATAATGCTGATTAGCTAAAACCTTTTGAAAACCCAGCACCATTGTCTCCCCATGCCTTTTGAAGGATAACCACTGTCGCACTAAACAAGTGGTAAAAAACCGGCATTATTTTGACTCTATCATCTCTCTGTATTGGGGGACACCATAAATGCATACACAATTCATTAATGCCATCCAGTCAAAAAAATTGCCACTGGAGCCAAAAATATGCTTTAGATGCCCAAATCTCCATTCAAATAGCAACCGTCCATTTGAAGAACGATTTTATAGATTTTAAGATAAATATTTGAGGGAAATATTGTTTCCGTTTATATAGAACATGATTGGAAAGTGATTACCAAACACGCATAGAATGAAATTTTGAAGAAATCGAACATTTCAATACTCTGATTGCTTGTACACCCCCAACTCGAGTCGTTTCAGTGTTGAAACGTAAGAACAGGACTAAGTTTTCATGAGTGACGGTACTAGGAGTCCAAGATCTAGCAGTACTTTAACGCTACGTTTGATTTGATGGAGAGGAAAAAGAAAAGATGGATAGGAGGGGATAGAAAGGGACGGGATGGTATAAGGTTATCTTGTTTGATTTAGTTAGAAGAGGGAAGGGGGAGGATTTTTTATGATATTTTGTTTGGTTCAAGAGGGGAAGGGAGGGAAGTTAATAATCAATTTACTATTTTACCCTTATTTATTGATTTATATTTATTTACTTATACAATTTATTTAAATTTGTTTTTACTCATGAAAATTAATCACTCATCCTATTTAATTAGTTAAAACAATTATTAAGGTACTTCTATCATATAATTTATTTAAATAATTAAAAAATAGGATTTAAATGCAGCTAAATTTCAAAATACTGAATTTATGTTTAACTTACCACCTTAATTCAACTTGTAACTAGCAAAACGTCCAAAGAGCAGAGGAGGAAGAAAGTGTTGGTTGACTGAACTATTTCTAGAGAGTAGAGGAAGAGGTTGAGAAGTGATGCGTTTTAGCCTACTAAAGGTATATGGATGAGAATATAATAAAATTGGTGAGATAAATTAGTCATAATCTTTGGCTTCTCTCCAAAAAAAACCCCAATTTAGAGGGAATCAAAATAAGGGGAGGAGAGGAAATGAGAGAGTATATTTTGGGTTCCCTCCCCTCCAAAATTTTAAACCAAACAAGAGAGTGATTCATTTTCCCTTCCCTCCTTCCAACCAAACAAGTCCTAACTTTTAGGTTGGAAAGCTGTCGTGCATGCATGCTGCACGAATTTTTCACAGCGGCCGTACTCGGTCTACAGAAGGAACAGATCAAAGATGGAAAGAGCCACAGTACTAACAAATCAAGGCAAATATTGTTTGGTTAGCCCGGTTGGGCAATCAAAATTCATTCCTATGTTTATCGAGATAAAACTTCTCTAACATATTTACCTCGGAATATGTATTCGTTCTCCCAACGGGTTATACAAACAAGCCCAATGTCTACCTTTTTTCCAACGATGCACGTAAATCAAGATAAAGTATATGGAAATCTGTAAAAATATTTTAAAATTCGTAAAATTATATCGAAATCTGTAAAATCATACTAGAATCCGTAAAGTCTTTTCTCCCAACAAATTCTTAAAAACACCTTTCGGGTTCAGAAATCATATATTGTTGTCAGGAATTCCCAACAATGACGTACTTTCCGTTGAAAAAGTTAAAAGTTCAAACCAAACATTAATGCATACCCATTAATATCACTTGTAATGTTCAAGACTAACCCCAACCTCAGGTTAAAAAAAAAGACTAACCCCAACCAAATTTGAAAATCAGGATGTCAGATTTCAACCTACGAGGGCCACAACAGAATCATATTCAATTTTCATGCGGTTTCAGAACCGCCCCAATATTCATAAAAAAAGTCAACGATCCTTGTTTTCAAAACCCACGGACTTTGGCAAGGGTTAGCCCATAATCATGAGATTATGAGTTTAAACTCTATTGATGTGAAAATTTTGTTAATATCCTATGTGTAAATATTACTGTAAATGTTATTTGATTTAAAAATAGGCTCCGGTTATGAAAAACCTCACAGGACACAACTTACCTCATTTTTTCAAAGAAAACTCACTTGTTCTGTGACACACGTTCATTTTATCCTACATCGTTTCCAATGCGCTGGCAAATACACGGTTCCCCTGTAGTGGTTGTTTTTAGACTTTCACAAGTCCCTCCTTTTGCAACTTGCTCTCCCTTTGACTCCCGTGTACTCACCGTCTGTTTTGTTTTGTCGGCTTCTTCTCAAGTTGCTCCTTCGTCTGCTTCTGACTTCTGCAACAGCAACTCAGATTGCCTATTAGTTCTCAATATGAGTCTGAGTTTCAGAAGATTTCTTCTTTCTTCATTATATCTAGTGTTTCCCTACAGTAACAAATTCTTGGAGCAATCATGAACAAATGACTTGGCCTTCGTTCCGTACAATTGCTCCCTTGATTTCGGTGCTGTTTACTATTTCCCTTTTGACTGAAGTTTGTTCGGGTGGGATTTTAAACGCAGGCAAGATCTCTCCGGGGTTTCAAGGCACTTATATGCGATACATAGACAATGATGGCAAGTTTCTCGAGTCAAACAATGGAGAATTCGTCTTTGGTTTCATCTCTGCTACAAATGATTCGACATCATTTCTTCTAGGAATCGTCCACAAGGCCACTGTCAGAGTGGTTTGGACTGCAAATAGAGGAAGCCCAGTTTCAGATTCTGATAACTTTATGTTCGATGAAAATGGCAACGCCTTCTTACAGAAAGAAACATCCATGGTTTGGTCTACAAATACTAGCGACAAAGGGGTCTCTTCAATGGAATTATTGGACACAGGTAATCTAGTTTTGCTTGGGAACAGTGACAACATTGTTTGGCAGAGTTATAGTTACCCAACAGATACCTTGTTGCCAAATCAGAACTTCACAGAAGGAATGAAACTTATCAGTGACCCTTCGCCTAATAATAACTTGACCTATGTTCTTGAGATCAAATCTGGTGACGTCGTTCTCTCTGCTGATTTCCCAGCTCCTCAGATATACTGGTCCTTAAAGAAGGATGATCGTAAGACCATTGATAAAGATGGTGGTCTTGTGGCTTCAGCATCACTAAGTGAAAATTCATGGAGGTTCTATGATAAAAACAAGTCCTTGTTATGGCAATTTATTTTTTCTGGAGATTCAGAGACGAATACCACTTGGGTTGCTGTTTTGGGAAATAAAGGTTTCCTCACTTTCACTGTTTTACGACGTGGAAGTGCTAGTGTCTCTCCGATTAGAATTCCACAAAACTCTTGTAATACACCACAACCTTGTGGCCCATATTACATATGTACAGGTAATAACAATTGTCGCTGTCCTTCTATTCTTAGCTCTCGTTTGGACTGCAAACCTAGGAATCTGGTCTCTTCTTGTAATGACTCTAGAAGTTTTGTCGAGCTCGTGAAAGCTGACCATGGAATCCATTACTTCGCACTTGATTTTCTTCCGCCCTCGTCAATAACTGATTTGAATGGTTGCAAAGATTCTTGCCTTGGTAATTGCTCGTGCCTTGCTATGTTCTTCCATAACAATTCAGGCAACTGTTTTTTGTTAGACAACATAGGAAGCTTCGAGACTTCTGATGTGAATTCCGGGTTTGTTTCTTACATTAAGGTCTCGACTTCTGAAGTTAGAGGTAGTAATGGAAGGAGCAATACTCGCACCATAGTTGCTGTGGCTGTTGTCTTATCTTCATTTCTTGCAATATTGGTCGTCGCTTATGTGGGATTCCTATACTACAGAAGAAAGCCAAAATTGGATGATTCTTCTGAGGAAGACATTTTCTTGGGGAGTATAACTGGCGCGCCAACTCGTTTCAGCTATAAAGATCTTGAAAAGGCAACAAGTAATTTCTCGGTGAAGCTGGGACAAGGGGGTTTTGGTTCAGTTTATAAAGGTGTTCTACCAGATGGGACTCATGTAGCTGTGAAGAAATTGGAAGCCATTGGGCAAGGAAAGAAAGAGTTTAGAGCAGAAGTTAGCATCATCGGTAGTGTCCATCATCATCATTTGGTCAGGCTTAAAGGGTTTTGTGCAGAAGGATCTCACAAGCTTCTTGCTTATGAATATATGACAAACGGTTCTTTGGACAAATGGCTATTCAAGAAAAGCGAAGGAGAGTTCATGTTGGATTGGAATACCAGGTTTAATATAGCACTAGGAACAGCTAAAGGTCTGGCTTACCTCCATGAAGATTGTGATTCCAAGATTGTTCATTGTGACATCAAACCGGAGAATGTTCTCCTTGATGACAAGTTCCTTGCTAAAGTTTCAGACTTTGGCTTGGCCAAGCTAATGACTCGTGAACAAAGCCAAGTTTTTACTACACTTAGAGGAACCAGGGGATATCTCGCACCGGAATGGATCACAAACACTGCTATATCAGAGAAAAGTGATGTTTATAGCTATGGGATGGTATTGCTGGAGATCATTGGAGGAAGGAAGAATTATGACCCTAATGGTACTACAGAGAATTCTCATTTCCCATCTTTTGCTTTCAAGATGATGGAAGAAGGGAATCTGAGAGATATTGTTGATTCAAGGTTGGAAATAGATGAAAACGATGAGAGACTTCGTAATGCTGTTAAAGTTTCATTCTGGTGTTTACAAGATGACATGTCTCGGAGGCCTTACATGTCCAAAGTCGTTCAAATGCTTGAGGGTCTCTGTGTTGTTCCTGAGCCTCCAACATGTTCCCCATTGGGTTTTCGCCTTTACTCGTCTCTGTTTCAACCTAACCCAGAAGGAGAAGAAGCATCAAAATCTAGTAAACATTCTTATATTTCTGCAGCTAGGCTTTCAGGACCAAGATAACAGTAACACAGTTATTAGTCATTAGGTGTTGCGTTCAGATTTTTCCCTCAGCATTGTCATAGTGAAAGCAATTTGACTAATATTTGTAACATATCATGAGAATATTAACTCATTCAAACACAAGCCAAGTGTCTGAATTCCAGAGATTTCAAAACAGGTTGAATCTGAAATCTGAATGATTTACTGGCAGAAGAGACTTGAGACACAAGGCTTAAATTTGAAACTTTATCCAGAGCCCACACTGTTGCAGGTAAAGGTTTGATTGGGGGCCCAACTAATGCATCTTCATGAGTTCATATTATGGTGAATATTGTGAAGAGACGTGAATGGTTTGATTTCATAAAATTGATGCTTTCCCAAACCTGTTCCTCCTTGATCAATCCCTTAATGAGTTTGGTTCAGTTTTCTCTTTCCCAAAATTGTCCACATACACATGACAAAAGGGTAAACTTTATATCGCAGAAGCAAAGTCTCCACTACGAGTTATGTGAACGACCAACTTTGCTTATTCGCAAGTTCGAAAACAAGTTAGGTGCAATTGAACTTTCAACTTTTGAGTTTCCACTTAACAGAAAAAGTTCCATCCATTTCAACCTACTGATCTGCCGCAGATATAACATGTCAAATTTAATCAGTTATTTGCTAACTCTGAATCATGGAAAAATAGGAAAACAGATAATCAGCTTCTTTGGCAAAACGTTGAGGAAAGCTAAAAGCACGTTCAACAGTGTTTTTTCACAAAACGAGATAATCTCCTTCACATATTTACCTCGGCTTAAGTAAAAGTACTTTTCTATCGCGTTTACAAACGGAGATAATGGCTACTTAGGGTATTAAATTTGTTGTTGTACACAGTTAGCTCGTATTTCTCAACTTTCACCACTTCAAATGCAACATGACAACTTGAGTGTTTGTTGGTTGACCGTTAGAATAGCACGATGAAGTAAATATCATTGGGGGTGTTTGGCAAAGCGGTCAAACACCCCAAAAGCAAGTTCAACAGTGTTTTTCCGTAAAACGAGACAACTCCTCCACATATTTGTCTCGGCTTGTGTGAATAAACCCATAAGTACTTTTCCACCGCTTTGTCAAACGGATCCATTATATATATAGACTTGACTTGTAAGTACGATCTCTGTGTGTGTCACAGAGCCTCAAGGACAAAGGTTTCCCGCATATCTTGGGCAGATATGTACGTAGTTTTTAAAGTCACGCCGTGAAGATATGAAAGAGAAGAATTTAGACCCTTGTGGGTTTCTTATACGCAGTAGAATAATCACAGTACTGATTATGGCGTATCCTGAAACCAATACACCAGATAATTGTATAAACTATACACATGGTTGAGGCCATAAAAGGTGGTGAACCCGGGGGGGGGGGCGTGTTTGTATTAATTCAACCAGCTGATGTGTGTGTGTAGGGGGGTTGGAATTTTTTGGATGAGGAGCCCCAATATGAATCCTTACGAAGCATAAAGTGTGGAAGATCCATAGCTGATGTTGCACAGAGCTAATTAAGCCTGGTATATGGAAAAGAGATAATGGGTTCATTTAGGAACGTAGTGGGATAAGTAACTTATTCGCAGAAATACTTATGAAGAAGTGAGATTGAAAATAAATATAAAAGTGAGATTGGAAAATGAATAGTAGATGAATCAGGCTTATTGTCACTGTGCAACATACTTATAGACTGCTTAAATGGTTGCCAAACGGACCATTATCTTTGTGCTTGGCGGGCGCGCACACACATCTCAGTAGGTTTTTAATAGGGGAAGGAGACAGATCGATGCTTAGCTACACTGAGATATTAAACTTTGAAAGTCTCCTGAAGGTTGGAATGCACTGAGATATTCTTAAGGATCATCATCATCATCATTATCTTGTTATAAAAGAAGTGGGACATGTCTATGGTTGTGCTCTCACACCTTGTGAGTTCACTGTTCCTTTTCCTATTGTGATTGATTCAACCAGCACCCGCAAACCCACGGAATTAAACAGTAACCTAATTTATAAGGCCCCCCTCATAAATGCCATCAATATAGAATTAAATCTCCCACGAATTTATAAAATTATGCTTGGGAAAAAATTATATCCCTTACAAATAAATTATTTTAACTAATTTTAAATGTCAATTTGTTTTACGTAGGGCAGTTGTTATTTATAGAAAAGATGAAGAAAAGTAATTTATTTATCAATTTTAGTCGATAAAAAAATCTACCAACTTTTGTAAGGATAACAGGTAATGAGCCCGTTTGGGAACGCGGTAGATAAATACTTTTATGCAAGTCGATGTAAATATTTAAAGGAAATTATCTCATTTTACTGAAAAATACTATTGAACGAGACTCAATATACAAATGAAGCTTATTCATAAATACTCACTTCTTCTATCCTTGTGTGCCCGCTTAGTGTGTTTCCCCACTAACCATAACCTTAATCAATATCTATATGTTAGTTTTACTCCTATATAATTAATATCTGAACTTGATTCCTTGCATTTTATATTTCCTTCAAAATTTAAAAGGGTAAAATGATTTTTTTAAATTTAAAACATATTTAATTCCTCGTAAAGTGAAATTTCATTAGGCAATTTCAATCTTTCAGATATTATTATCTCTGGAAAACAACTTGGATTTAAAAGCATAAATAATATATAGTCATTATTGGTCTCACTGTCCATCAAGCAGATGATTTCGTGTGTGTTTGGGAATCCGTTAGAAGAAAAGAGTTTACAGATTTCAAGGTATTTTATGAATTTCTAGATGGTTTTGCAAATTTCAAGATGATTTTTACAGATTTATAGATGATTTTATCTCGACTTGCGTGAACCGTTTGGGAAAAGGTGTTCCTAAACAAGCCCTTCACTAGTTTGATTAATTAAAAATGGTGATGCATTACCACCTAACTCACCACCTCCATTTAAAAGATAATGACCGATTTACTTGCTCTTCCGTGACTAGTGTGGATGTTTTAATCATTATAGGCTAGAATCAACACGCTTCGATAATGATTTTTTTTTAGATTTTATCTATTTTCTGAAAAAGACGTGGTAAATTTACACTTAACATTTCTCATTTCAGATTTACGAATGGTTCTTGTAAACACATAATCTGGTGCTGAACCTAATAAAGTAAAACAGTTTCCATTAATAAATTATCAACCAAAATTAATAATCATTAAATAAAGAAATTATCCAGGGACGTGTGCCAAAAATGAATTTGATCAATTGATGCTGCAGATGTTTGATTATTTAATTTTAATTTTCATTAATTAAGGCTGGTTTGTTTTTATTATAAGCTACCGACTAGTTTAATTCACGGGAGTGTTAACCCATAATGAAAGGGGTTTAATTAGCTTTAAGTAATTATCACAAATGTGTACCTAAATATACACATACAAGATATCTAATTAAAGTAGATTGTGGCTACAGAGTGTTTACTTAAATCAATTAAGGAGCGCGCTTGTACCAAAAGGGTCTAATTAAGTGCAGCTGTTATGTTAATCTATCAGTGTTTGTTTGAGAACTTTGTTTCCTCAATGGTGCACGTAGATCGAAATAAAATTATTTTAAAATTCATAAAAATCATCTCGAAATTCATAAAAACTATCTTAAAATCCGTAAACTCATTTCTGTAAACAAAGTTCTCAAACGCTTGAATGTGGTCTAACTTTAGTTAATTTGCTTTTGAATTATAGACACCGCCATCTCAGCTATCTTTTCAATTGTCACCTGCAGCAAAAAAGTTTCCTTTAATTATGTGAGCAACAGATATACAAGTATTATTTATATGTACAGAGAGAGATATTAGGCTAACGGCCTCCCTAAAAATCATTCCTGTAATTATCGAGATAAAATTTTTCTCACATATTTATCTCGAAATCTGTGTCTGTTCTCCCAACGGACTATCCGAACAAGCTCATTATATCCCTTTGAAAACGCGGTAAAGAAACACTTTTAAACAAGTCGGGATAAATATGTGAAGAAAATTATCCCGTTTTACAGAAAAACACTGTTGAACGTGTATTTGACTTTTAATGTCATCATTAATACATCCATAAAATTTACATGAATTGTAAGCATCTACGTTCCTGGTAATGTTTTGCGAGTAAAAAATTTACTTAAATATTTTTATTATTTAATTTACTAATATGTTAAGATATTGATGGATTGAATTAAATATCAATTAATTTAAAATTAATCTCTGCATGATAAAATTTTGGATGATTGCCAAAGGAAGGAACGTACTTAAAAAGAAGGTAATCAATTAGTTATTCTCCTTTGACATAATTACCATAGATGGATTAATTAATAGTGTAATTGTTTTTGTTTGGATTATTACATTTTGATTAATTGCTACCAACTCTTTTTGACATGACTGGCTACTTGTTGTGATCTAACCTCCTAATAAAGCGCCAAGCATTTATAAATTAATTGATTTAATTTACCTTCTAATCAAATTCGAATTATACTCTGCACATTAATTTTTTTAAACACAAATGATGCGATAATTATTCAAATAACACTTGTGTGATTAACCGTTTTGGCGGCCAGTGATTAATAAAGGAAAAGGAAATGATTAATTTATGGATTATGTTCTGATATTGACATTTCATACCACCAGAGACGTATTTTGTTTTGAACTCAAGTGTGATTAATCATCTAATCAAAGGTTAGAAAATTATCTGATCAAGGTGGTAATTACAGAAGCAAATGGGGATTAATTATCTTACTAGCTAGTTGCGCTGTCATTCTCAATAATTTATTATTAGCCAGCACTAATTACTAAATTTTGATGCATATTTTAATTTTTGGTTAAAGATATATTTATTCTTTTAAATTCACATCATGTTTTATATTAATAGCGTTAGTTTTGTTTAACGGAAAGTCATAGCTCATCAAATATAAACAGTGATTTTACATTTAAATGTGATAAAATATGTTTAGATTTTAAGTATTCAATATAATCATTTTTATATTTTAAAATTTAACTATGTTTTGTGATCCTTTAGCTATAGAATCACCGTTTAAATTTGATGAATCATCGTTTTCCGTTAAATGAAATTAGCGGTGTTGCTATTAAAGAATTAAAAATATACTTTTTAAATTTAATGACAAACTGAAATTGGATGTAAATTTAGAGGATTAATATGTATACTTTAACTTTTAATTTTCCCGTTATGAAGAATTATTCTATGTAAGAAATCATATTATAATTTCATTCTCAACATGATCAGCAAAAATATTAAATTAAAGTTAAATTTTTTGGGTGTTAGTCAGGCAAACGATTATAATATCGTGCGCACTTGCTTCAAACTACGTTCCTTACGAGTTTGAAGGAAGTTTAATATAATGATATATACAATTTTTAGAATATAAATACTCAGATTAATCAATTTTTTCAGCATTAAAATATTCAAACAAATATTTATGAGTAATTAAATTTTTCTAAAACATTTCTTTGTATGTGTGGAAGGATTGTAGGATGCTTTCTTTCCCAAAGAAAACAGAGGGAAGAGTAATTACAAAATTTACTAATAAAAGTTGATTTAGTTGATAAATATTTCATATATAATTTAAATATTGTCGGTTCAAATTTTGTTGAAGGGCGATCATTAACTATGCACCGGTATAATGAACTCATATAATTCAACTTATCTAAATTTTTTTTAGCAGAAACACGGTAATATTTTTATTAAGATGAAAAGTAATTAACATTAACTCAATTTAAACTTTGAATAAATTATTTTTTATTTCAAATTTTGTATTATATGATAGAATTAGGATTATAATAAGAATTTACTCCGTTCATTAAGAAAAGCATAGGGCCATAGACTGGTTTAGATGGTTAGTTGCAAGTTGCTTAGTGGGGTTCGTGAATACTATATGCGTACAATAACTGTACAGCTCTATCTCTATCTCTATCCTTCATTTGGAATTTAGATTATGGAACCGTATATTCTTACTCTTCTCCCTCACTGACTCTTCTCCATTTGCGGACAGCGACTTCAGTCATCATCCCGAAGTTGGATTTGGAGGCTCCTGCTTTAAACTCTTGTAACCCCCTCCACTCCCACCGCTTCATTTTTGAATTACACAATCCAATCAC
This sequence comes from Vachellia pachyceras, assembly GCA_025593235.1. NCBI lineage: Eukaryota > Viridiplantae > Streptophyta > Magnoliopsida > Fabales > Fabaceae > Vachellia > Vachellia pachyceras. The sequence goes on along the minus strand of JANTPZ010000835.1, from coordinate 19,838 downwards.
AAAAAAATCATACCATGAGCACTTACTCTGTTTGAATCTTTCGGATCTTTCAGGCTTGGATCCTCTTTGATCGTCAAATCCATCCCCCATTGCCGCTTTTGCCTTGCTTTCTCGGCCAGATCTCTTGGGCCTTCGGCAAATCCATGGTTTAAACCAAGTATCGGAGCTTCTCGCGGTCTCATGGCATTTTGAATGTTTTTCTCTTTTACGAGGTAGCACTAGCAAGGACTGTGGAATTTCACTTGTCGACTGTTCAGTTTGTGGGAAAACTTTTTGCAACAGACAAATATGGAAGAAAGTCCTTTTCCTTTTCCTTTTCTTTTGCATTCTTCTTGTGAGAAATTCTCGACTTGATTTTAGTCGATTTAGTTGTGATGTTATATCCCAAGTTGCTTGTCTGTAGGCTTGTTGACATAAGTAGTGGATATCCAGGTGTTTCTTTTGATTTGGTCACTTCACTACACGTTCTTCATTTGATTCCTGTGAAAATGCTGCACAAGCTAGTTTATTCAGAGCTATACATTAATTCTCTGTCAATTGAAGCCTGGTAGACTTATTTCTACCTCTTATTAGTTTCCCGCTACTTAATTCATCTTTCTTTTTGCCTTTGGCAACCAAGCTGAGATTCGATAAATCTTGTTATACAACAAAATATATGTTCTCTACCGATTAATTTCCATACCTTTCAAACGCCGGGTTCATATTCTCATTATTTATTGAATTATCTCAAAATTATGATTGTTGTGCCGTATCTCTTTCTGCCTTGTTATCCTGTAAATACCTTATATGCTGTTTTACTCCCACATGACAGGTCTATTATTCTGTGATCTCGCTCCTATCTTTTTCCTTCTAGTGGGTAAGTAGCAACTAGGTCTAAAGGCTTATGAGCCTCTTTTCTGAAAAAATGGAATTCTGTTTTTGTTCTGCGTTGTATATCAAAATTCAGTGTGGAAACGATAAGCTTAAAATGTATTTAAGTCTAGTCTAGTTACTCTTTTAAAACCTTCCTGTCCGAGAAAGCCAACATAAATCTTCTAGATAAAAACCATACAAGTGGTTTAACTTTTTCTGCGAGAATACAAGTTCTATTGCTGTGGTTTTCTTGTCTCGAATCATCTCTCCAAGTTTCAGTTCGTTGTCTGTATGTAACTTGTAGGTTATTTTGAATGATGGATTCAAGTGAACTTTCACCTGCTGGTGGACTTGAAGCAGTCCATCAAAATGGTGTTTACGAAGAACTTGCGGCCTGTGGAAAGCATGGTCTTGTTTCAAATGATGCTAATTCCATTGCGGCTGAAATTACAGAAACTGTAGCTCAAAATGGCAATTTAGGAAATGGTCTGTTGGATAACACTGAAACTAATATATCTGTGGCAGAAAGTATAGAGGAATCAAATGACAGCACAGGCAGCAACAATGTGGCCATTACTAAGGCAAGTGACTTTTTTTCTCTTGAGTTGATTTCATTAAGATATTTACATTCCTTTTCAAATCTCATTTATGTGCTTTCCTTCTAGCAAGAGGATGTGAAAATTACAGATCAATCTGAGCAATTAAGAACATCAAAGGGTCCTGTCAAGACCAAGGCTGTGAAGCTGGCTAATCCTAAAGGAGTTCATACAAGTGGGGTGAAGAAAAGTAAGGATAGAAAGGATGAGGAGTCTCTAACCTCTGTGCTAAATAGCTCTTTGATGAACTCTCGGCAGCCTATTAAAAGCAAACCATTCAATGACCGCAGGACTCAAATTTCCAAGGTACTATTTGTTGTTGTCTTGCTTGCTTCACCTAATCTATATTCAAGCAGTTATTATATGCCTCCCTTTGTTTCTCCTTCTTTTATCTTTTTATATTTTTTTATTGTTAAAACTAAATTATCTTGGCGATCCCTAATAATTTTTTTCACCTTTCTTGTCTCAGCACTCTGAGAAGCCTGATGCAGCATCCTCAGGTTCACCCATGTATGTTCCTTGCATTGACATTTCTGTATAAGTACTTTGAGGAAAGAAAATTTTGATATAAAGAATTGATAGTGGTAATTATTCTATTCTATTTGTGGCCCTGATTGGACACAGGGAGAATAAAGATCCAAAAGCATTGAAGAAAGGAACTCTTGATAAAGTTCAAGGAGAAGAAGAATCTTTTTCGTATCCTTTTCTTTGTCGTAAGTTCAAGGGGAAGCACTTAAGGTCTTTCTACACGCACATACACAGAGCAAGTTTATTTGTGTGTGATGACATGTATGGTTATTGCTTATCCTTGATCCACTATGTAGAAATATCACTGCAGAAGATGCCAAACCTCCCCAGGTGGGCATGCTTCCAAATTATGGATTTAGTTTCAAGTGTGATGAACGGGCTGAGAGAAGAAAAGAGGTAAATTCCACTTTTTACCCATTAAATGCTGCAGATTTACTTTGCAATAAGTTTGTATTTTCAAATAAAATTCATATTTTGCTGGACAGTTCTACTCTAAGCTTGAGGAAAAGATTCATGCAAAGGAAGTGGAAAAGAGTAACTTGCAAGCAAAAACAAAGGTGATAATATTTTATATTTAGGTTGAAATGTGACTGATATGTGCTCCCTTAATCAAATTGATTTCACAACCATTTTATAGGAGACCCAAGAAGCAGAAATTAAGAAGCTTAGGAAGAGTCTAGGATTTAAAGCGACTCCGATGCCAAGCTTTTACCAGGAGCCTATTCCTCCAAAGGTGGAGTTAAAGAAAGTGGGTTTCTATCCCTTTGTACGCACTTGCATTGGTGTAGAGGGACAAAGGCTGTTATTTGCTTTTATGCTGTGTGTGATGTGGGTTGGCGTGTATTTGTATGTTTGTGCTACCTTTTATTCTGGCCGAATGTATGTTTGAGCTACTGTGTGAATCAGAACTGCACGGACATACACGTATCTGCATAACATACAGCTTCAGAGGAGAGGATAGTCAGAGGATACAAGAATGTCTTGTAATTAGTCTGAAGAGTCTTCTTTGGTGTGGAAGCTTTCTTCTCAATGTATCAATTGTTTCCATTAATTAGCATCTTTCTAAGTCAGTACGTCTTGCTTGCTATTTCATACTCTGTGGTCATCCAAGCATAATCTTCCATGTGGGCTGCTTAGAAAATTTACACCGTTAGAGTACTTGTTGACTGCTCTGTGTGTGGATTTTATGGCAATGCTTATGAATTCTAATTTAGTTGACAACCCGAAAATTTAGATATCATAGAGATGATGATGGATGGAAATGTTCTAAATTGAAAAGTGGAAGTTGGTTATATGCCATATAATAATGTCTTTGCTGTGGATATCTGTATTTTCTTAGGTTGTAGGAGCAACTTTCGCATGAGGTTGAGATACATATGCATATGAATTTTAAGTTCTGATTAATGGAACTGAACCATGTTTACAAGCTTTCTAGATTCTTCTGTTTTGTCATAAACGTTTTATAGTTTTTGATTTGCTGTCATAGAAGGGCATTTTAGAAGGGCATTTCACTTATATCTATCTCTCGGTGAATTAGTTGACTGGACGCACGTAAACTCATATCACTCAGACTTGGATGGATTTTGCCAACTGGCTCTCATTAATAGATGGTTTTATGGTGGTATTCTATTTGTTGACTCAAATATCATCTGGCAGTTGCACAAGATCTTTCTGTGTCCACTTTATTGCAACCTAGATTTGCATGTTCCATTTTTAAAACTGCGAGATGGTCATGCTCCTTGCTGCTATCTAGATTTGGCCGTGTTGGTGAAACATGAGACACTTCATAAATGAGCCGTACCCATGTTACCTGATTGTGGTTTTGCGTATTAATAATGATAAGCCAGTGTAGATTTTATCACACTGCAGCATCAATGTCATGATTCTTTAGAGATGTAGGTAATGCACAAAACAATATCCTGTTTGAGAGCTGCTGCCTGTTATCTGAACCGGAGAACTTTCTATTTCTTTTTTGCTTTGTCATTTTGAAATAATAATTTTAAGCCCTTGGACATTACTAATGTAGATACCAACTACAAGAGCAAGATCTCCGAAGCTTGGACGAAGGAAGAATTCAACAGGATCAGAGTTAGATGGAAGTCCTAGCAGCAGTGCTCCATTGGGTCGTCTAAGTCCGGATGAGAAAGTGTCTAAGAGTAACCCCATCAAGAAAATTACTCATGCCCATCCAAAGAAGCCGCAACGGAGATCTCTTCCTTCTAAACTGCCTTCTGAAAAGACCAGTTCATCTAAGGCACCGAATGATGAAAAGGCCACATCATCAAGTATAGCAAATAAAGATACCACCTTGTCCAACACAGGTGAGAGAGAGAAATGCCAAGTGGATGCAGCCAATGAAGAGAATGGTGCCTTATCATGTAATACAAGTGAAGCTCCTTCGCTGAGTATGGATCAAAATGCAGCTCTCTTGGACAAGCCAATTGAAACAGAGCCTCAAGTGAATGGTGACATTGTGGTTAAAGAGCAACCTCAGCTCAGATTGGCGCAGGAACTGGTTGTGGCTGAGCATTAAGCGAACAGCAGGAACATAAGCATGTGTTAATCTTTTCAGAGTTTGTGGAGTCACCGCGTGAATACTAAGGCAAAAAGCTGGCAATATTTGACAATGAAGGCGTGAAGATTTGCATTATATGGTTTGTGATGTCATCTTGTCCATAGCAGCGTTGTTTCTTTAATGTGATTACTCTTCAAGGTTGCTGGTTTTGTCCTTACTAATATCTTGCTTGCAACAATGTAACTATTTGTCAAGAAATTGTAGCATACATTATTTTAGCATGCAGCAATTGCCTGTGTTGTTTTTAGTGTATATCTGGGAAAGTTTTGAGGAAGCTGGGAATAGATGGTTTAAGTTACAGGCCTTGCTTTGTTGAACAGTTAGAGAAGCTGTTTGTGTTTCAGGCACTCTCTTTTGGAATCATACATGTCTTTACAACTTTGCTTTCCTTGCTCCTGTCTTGTCCCTAAATACCAGGTCGATTTCCACTAGTAGATTAGATGATGATTACTGTTTGGATATGCAGAAGATGGAAACTTGCATTTTCAAGTCCTACCCATTTCTTTTTTCTCCTTGATTTCAAGTGCCAATAAAGTGTACATTATAAAAATAAATGGGACATCTTAGCAAGTTTATTAAAATGAAAGGGTGTAATTTCATAGTCAGCACTTAGGGAAAGTTTGATGTATGCTGATATCCTAGTAAAGGATACTCGACCAGGAAGCTCTCCGATACACTTTTTTCCAAGTTGCAGGGAACAGTTCCTGATTAACCAATCTTTTGTTACGGGCTTAAACCCCAATTAATCTGTAGCTTTTATTATCTTTGAAACTTAGCTTGTCTATGTAACTCAAAAAAAAAAAGTCATAGTCGACATTGATTTCTCATCCATATTAGTTGGATTCTTACGTGTGAAGTGAATCGATGAGGAGATGATGGACACTTGAATTCCTAAGTCCAGCCCATGAGTTTCCTTTTTTTTTTTTTTGCCCAATACTAAGTATGTCACATTGCACCAAGGGAGTTGGATATAATGAAACGCCTGGTTCCGATTTGAGTTCTTCCTGAGAAAGGTGTTCAGTGTCATATTCAATGTCTCATAATGTTTTGAATTAGATTGTCTCTAAAAATATCTTTATTTATGGAGAAAAATGGTCAAATTCTCGCTCGTAACCTATTTGGGCGGTTTTCTTTTGGGTTTAAATTCGTCGATGCAGTTATTTCAAACGATGCTGTTCTTCTATCGGACGCAATGCCTTTAATTTCTTGTGGAGTGGGGCCACTTGCATCTTCAGTTTAATGCTTAAACCAGAGAGAAGAACAAAATCAGCTGAAGCATCATTTTCAGGTTTTGATGAGTCTGTTTTCAAATCGTCATAGATATTTCTTTTTTTAATTTTGTCGTACCCTTTTTCTGTAGAAATTCCATTAGTCTTCCTATCTGCTATTATCATCAAAAGATGCATAGATAGACATTAGACTATTAACATCAGTATGTGACATGAGATCCACCACATAGGAGAGTTCCACAGTAGTATTCGTGAGCTTCAAGCTTCAACCTAATATTCCTAAGAGAGTAACCTAGAGAATTCGGGACGATGGGGCCTTCTATTTGTCGTCTTTACCAGAAAAATTGCATTTATGGTAGTTGTTTATGGATCCTTTGAATTAGTCCCAGTGGAGGAGACTTTATTTGCCGAGTTTCGAGTTCAAGTCTTTATCAATACAGGAAAATATCTTCAAAGAATTATTCAGTCTTTGAATTTAACCTAGTTAAATACACATTTAAGAAAAGAAAGTAAATGATTCCTTTCTTTGATAATGCTGTCTCATCTAATACTGTGTCCACCATCTCAATGTTTCTTCATCCTCGAACCTTGTTTCAAAAATCAACATGAGGCCCCACCCTCTATTATTGCTCTCTCCCACATTCGATGAATGCTTCAAATTTCTAAGTATTCAATGGATTGAAGAGTGATTTCAAATCATCGAGTAAATCTCATGTAGGGTGACGAATTTTGAAGACCCCACTGAAGATCATTATGGGAACAGAGAAGACAAAATATGCTTTGTACAGACATCACTGTTTCTGAAATCAGGTACTGTGGAGCTGCGTGGAAAGTCTGGACATGATGATAATTGACACAGTAGAAGATCGACGAAAAGAAACGTTTGCCCTTCATGGAAGGTATCGTTTCTAACCACCACAGATTTACCTGAGAAGTTCACATGACTAACCAGTCTTTTTGCATAGGGCTGCTTCAATAATGCTTCTTTTAAATCACACGCCCAGAATTGTCGGTTTGACAAGGCAGTAGAGAAGTATTTTTATGTAAGTCGAGACAAATATGTGAAGGAGATTATCTCATTTTACGAAAAAACATTGTTAAACGTGCTTTTGAATATAAATTAAATGTTACCAAATAAGTACACTGCCGTCTCCAACCTCAATAATTTACTCTATGTTATACCTGCTAGCCTCCGTGGAATCGAGTTACTAGTTGTAAAAAATTTGATTCGAAAATCTAGAGCAAATTAACGGTTTGGCCCCAAAACGTAAATGGGGCTTCTCGGTTCTGAGCACTAAGGGAAGCTTCCCATGTCTAGTCCAGTGACGTGGGGGCATCAAATAATAGATTAGCATTACTCAAAGTGACAGATGCATGTGATGTTCATGTGCCATTGCGTCGTCCGCAAACGTTGTACTATGGTAGTAGTAAATAGTAATCCAACCCAACCTAACCATCTTTCGGTGATTCCAAGGAAACACGCCAACATTCAACAACTTAGTTTTCAAATGCTCCCCGAGTTTTTTTCCCTTTGCTTCAGGGGCAATCTTGGTATTAAAACAGCTAATGACATTTTTGTATTCTATATGACATCATACAGCTGGAGGAATTTAGCCCCATAATTATAGGTTTGTTTGGATAGTCCGTTGAGAGAACGGACACAGATTCCGAGATAAATACGTAAAAGGAATTTTGTTTTGGTAAGCGCAGGAATGGCTTTTGGGAAGGCAAACGGCCTCCCCAAACAAGCCTTATCCCTCCGGGCGGAATTAACACTCAGGTCACAATCACACTCAAAATTTAAAGCCAGAAATGATATCTCAAAACTCATGCTACTAGAAGATGAAGGTAGCGAAGTTTTATTCATTACTTGTCATAATATAGCATACATTATACATTACAAAGGGCAGGCATAAGTATATTACACAACTCAGACAGATGTTGCAGTTTACAGTTCCGGAAAAATGAGGCCTAAAAATACAAGGGCTTGGTAAAAAAAAAACAATCCTTTCCCATATGACAGAGAGGATTGTCATGGCAGACCTGTATAACTTGCTGCCACGGCCAAAGCCCTAGAACACAAGGATAATCATAACTCAGAACTACCAACTGCACCTAGGATTACAAGACCACAGAGATTCAATTAACCTGAACCCGCCCTTTGAGTAAAACTGAGACCCCAACCATCACGTCCACAACAGACCCTGGTACTGATAGCTGCTAAAGACTATAAAGGGAGAACTAAGGACATACACGGTGCACCACTAACAAAGAATCCTAACTCCAGAACTCAGGTATCTATGTTCACAGAGGTTTACAGTCACTTAAAAAGGTGGCATAGGAGCCAAAAACTTTGAACAGATTTCCCATTGAAGGAAACCCGCAAAAAAATAAAAATTAAATGACTGTATGCTCTGGAAAAAGGGAACCGAGACACTGGATGACTAAAGACCCACAAATGATGGACCCAAAAACTACTGTGAACGCTAATCATAAATTGTCTAAAAAACATCCTGCCTGTTCCGATTCGTGGCACTAGCTGGCTGTTCCAATTTGCAGTGAGGTTAAGTCGTGCTGCTCAGAAGAGGATGTCACACCTCCAAAGATGTTCCACAAGCACGTCAACAGATCTGCTGCTGATTGCTTTGCAATGCTGGATATTTAATCCCAAAAGGGTCTGGCCCAATTTCGTCAAACTAGACAGGCTCCTATCTGAAACCAAAGAGCAACCTGCCAAAGAAAGGAGCTGCAAGTTGAGTTGGTCAGCACTTCCCAGGGCTGCAATTCCCGCATCAGTGATTGCGCACTTAGAAATGTCAAGATCAGATAGCAATGGGCAATTTCTGGCAATTGCGATCAAGCTTGCATCACTGATCTTATTACAGCCATCAAGATTTAGCATCTCAAGTGTCCAACCGTGCTTATTGGTCATTGAAACGACCACTTTGTCAGTCAAATTAATGCAACCACTAAGATTGACCTTAACCAGACCAGCCTCAGAGCATTCAATCAGTGGAAGCAAACCAGCATCTGTTACACCCTCAAGGCGACTTAGTTCAATATGCTGCAGCTGAGGACACAACTTCCCAATCACAGCCAAGGTAGAATCACCAAATCCAGGGCAGTTAGAGATTGTTAGTGACTGGAGCGACTTGCAAGGGGACACCTGAGGCAATCTCAAAGTCAGATCTTTGAATGCAAAGCAGCTTATGAGGGCAAGAGCCTTCAAACGTGCACAAAAGTTAATAACACCAAAAAACCCCAGTTGGGTGATCCTGTGGCACTCCTCCACTTGTAGGCTCTCAAGTGATGAGGCAGCTTTGGCAAATGATAACAATCCATTGTCTGATAGAAATGCACATTTACGAAGGTGGAAGTGTTTAAGATTTGGACAACCCTTTCCTACAGATTCAAGCCCAATATCTGTAACTCCAGGGCAGGATGCAATTGTGAGTGACTTTAGCTTTTGCAACCCATGACCATTGCCCATGACCCAGACCCCCCTCTCACCCACATTTGGGAGGCAGGACAGGACAAGATCAGTAACTGCCTTTCCATAGTGCCCAATAACAGCGAGAGAGAGGTCAGAAATGGCCAGACCCTGAAGCTTCACCTTTGCCAAATCAAAAGAACGTGAAGAGAGCAGGCTTGCAATACCCTGATCACCAACACAGGCGCAGTTCTTGATTGATATAGACCTCAGATTGCGGCACCACTGCCCAATAGCTTGTAGACCTTCATTACCAATTTTAGGACATGACTCTATAGATAACTCAGTCAAATTAGGGCAGTTCTTTGCAATTGCAATCAAAGATTTGTCAGAAATTGACGGGCACTTGCAAAGATCCAGCTTCTCTAGTTGATGACATCCACTAGCAATATCGATTAGGCCTTCATCACCAATGGTGGCAATATCCCATAATGAAAGCACCTTTAAAGAGGGGCATCCGTGGGCAACGGACTTGAGACCTAGATTGGTCACCCCACGATCTGAATTGCTCCCATGGATTGACAGTTTTCCCAGTCCTCCACGAGAAGCAGTGCCAACTGCGATGGCAGCAAGTCTAACATCTGTTGCCTTCTTACCTACTAAGCTCCGGGACAGATAACCATCACCCCCAAATTCCAGATCATCAGCCTCCTTTTCACAAAACTCGTTCTGATGTCTGGTAACCTTGCTGCTGCAGATTTCATCCTTACAGATACTGCTCAAAAGCATGAGCCAGCGCTTGGAAACACAGGCACATGTACTCCTTTCTTGGCCTACAGGCAACCTTCTAAAGATCTCAAAGAGGCATTCATCTGGTAAAGCTTCGATAGATGTCTCTGGCTTCTGTTCAAACCATTCTCGGTCAAAAACAAAAGGTGCTGTGACGCGAGATCTCTTCCGAGGAGGGAAGTAAACATCAACAAGGTCGCCAAGAGACAGTAATAGATTAGATTCCTTGGAATTAGTGTATATTGATCCCCCAGGGCAAAAATCAGCACCTCCTGATAATCACAAACACATGCTAAGTCAGGAAAACTAACTTTCTACAAACAAAAGTTGACTAGAAAAATTTATTTAGTCAGCACATGCAGAAAATGAACTATCGAGTCTGTGAAGGAAGCCATGGAGAAAAATACAACCAACCACATATGTTAGTAAAAGTCATTAGGCTATCCTAAACTAGCAGAAGGATTAAGATTTGGATTAAATTTCAGCAGAAAATGCCAGCCTCAAATACGTGCTCAAACAGACTTTTTCTCTCTTCATTAAAAAAAAGATTCATTACATAAATCCATACTGGATAAGCCATCTCACAGATAGAAACCAAGCTCGCAATATAGACTAGAATCTGAAACCCTGAATACCCCTCGACATCGTCTAGAGAACAAGAAGTCTTACATGAAAATTAAAATTAAAATAACTAACCCCCGATTACAAAACAGATACGTTCCTATCCTCCACATATCAATCAATCATCGAATACAAAATAATAATAATAATAATAAAGCCTGTAGCAACTGGGAAAAACACAGTAAACAACTAAAAGCATGGCCTGGAACAAACTATTTACACGATCAACTACCAGGATTAAATAGCGCAAAACGAGATTATCATAAAACAGAGACTTCAGTTTCTATTTCATGTCCAAAAATCTAAACAGCCGCAAGCCAGAAGATTTCAGGATAAGCTAACCAACAAACCAAATAACAAAACAAAATAGGATTAATCCATAAACATACCGGCGAAGCCGATGACACTAGACATGAGTAGAGTTTAATAAACCCCGGGAGGTCAAATATGCACTGATTTCCACCAAAGAACCCTTGAAAGAGAGCAAAAACGATAGAGCAGAAGAAGAATGCATGAGAGAAAGTTGATCTAGAAGATCATGAAAACCCTATTAGATAGGGGGGGGGAAGGAAGACGAGGAAGACAAATTGGGGAGAAGAGAAACGAAGGAATATGTGTGTCAAAGGGAAGCTTTTATTATGGCGAGTGGAAATAGAATCATTCCGGTACGCGACAATACACTGAACAGTACCCACATGCAATGTATCTGGGCATAGAAAGTGGGGTTTCTTGGTAATATTCTTCCACCCCGAAAACCATAAACCACATATCTGGGGATCTGGTTTTGATTTCCCAACCTTTTTTCTTTTAACCTGAGATAGTCCGTTTGGGCATTCAAAAGTCATTTCTGTGTTTACTGAGATAAAATTCCTTTTACATATTTACTTTAAAATCTGTGTCCGTTTTCCCAATTATTTTTTTAGGGTGGCAATACATACGCGAAAACAAAAAAAGAATTGTTGGTGGAAAGGAAATGTTTGAATATACACCTGACTTATTTCCATTATTATGAATAATTATTTTCATTCTATGCCTTGCGGGTAACTACTTTGAATTGAATATCTCAAATTTGAGAGGAATTCAATTAAATTAAACCGTTCAAAGATTGATTAAAAGAGTAAGAAAAAAGAAAAGAAGGAGATGTGAACAAAATGAAAAAGGAAGAGGAAAGAAAGTTAAACTTATTTATGAGTATGAAAAATCTGCGTAAATAATTAAGCTACGAGAGATATAAACAGAAACCATTTAATTTAATTCAATTGTATGAGAATGAGATGGGATTCTTATTTCACAAGTATCATATTTAGTACAATTATTTTTAAGATTTTCTAGAGATAATATTATATTAATTCTGAGGTTTTCAAAACAAGGTTGTGGCTTTCTTCACGGTATCAAAGTGATGTTTTACATTGAACCTAACTTTTAGGTTGGTCCAAAGGAATGAAACTGGAAGATGCGTACCCACTTGTTAAGAAAGTTCGTTTTACCATATTCCTCGAAAACAAAACTATACGGCACAAAGCTTCCCAGGTTCATGCATGGAAACCCAACTTGATATATTTTTTGACTACTTAATATAAAATGAAGATAATAAAAGACACATGTTGCATTATTTTATGTTAATGACATATTGTAAATGTGGCAGATCCACCCTTGCACCTGCCTATTATTGCCTGAACGGGCTCCCATATCATGCTGTATTCTTTCTTTGTTTTTTGTAAAGAATACAGGCACGATATATATATATGTATGTATATAGAAATGTTCCCATGCTGGATATTATTTCTCAGTTATTATTTATGTTTGCAATACAATCTAAGAAATCTGGTACATCCGATCTTTATAGGATATAATTTAGCTTCAATTACGTGTAAAATTAAAAAACACTTGCATATAGTTGGAAACATGTTACACACATTTGAAGAATCATCTCATCACTCATACAAGAACCTGAGTCCCCAGATACGTACCTTTGGACAATAAGTTTTCTGGTAGGAAATTTTTCATCTTGAATAATATTTTTCAAAAATTTTATTCACAAACTTCATCAAATTTTGCAGGCTAATTGGTAAATAACTGAGGCACGTAAATTGAATTAAGAAAGATAATAGTATTAAAAGCAGCGCAAATATGAATGAGGTTGTCGTTTCCTGGCAGATTCACAGGCAATCATGTTTGGTCCCCATAGGTTCATTGTTTCAAGTCAACTATTCCCCAACCCGGCCCCTTTCTCCCCCCCCCCTCTCCCTCTGTATTTTCACATACTTACCCATACTTATTTATCAACATGCACCGTACTTGGCTTATAATCTATGATTATTATTACTAATTACAATTGAAACACATGTATATTGAATAAAACTTTGGAGAAAGCGAGATTCGCTTTTCCCCAAAGCATATATCATGTATATCCTCCTCCACTTGCCTTATACTATTCTAATCCTATAACAGATATGTGCTGGTCTGCCATGGATATGCAGTATCTTCATCTTTCTTATATGTGTGTGTGTGTGTGTGCAAGTTTCTATTATATATACCTTCAACTTGTAACCTCAGACCTCGGATTATTCATGTCTCCAACTTATCTGCCTCTCTTTTTGACCCAAACTCCGTCTTCATCTCTCCCCCCTTTTCAGGCTAAACCCTCCATTAAATAATCTCAACCTGAAGCACTGCTCTGTACATAATAATATTATATATACTAGTGTGTGTTGGATTCATATATCCCCATACATATACATGTGCTGCTACATCACTGATATGTGCACAACCACTACAACCTGGCTTTAGTGTCTACATACACAGTACACAGTTTTAACAAGATTGATGAACTGCTTTAATTAATTTGCTTTTTATGGGCTTATCAGAACGATAAGAATAATGTAAAACAAAAGCTGACATTGGAGGGTAACGTGCCGAGGTGATGATCAAAGAGACACCCAGGGTCTTCTGTGTAAATAATAATAACAAGCCGTGGAATATGAATATGAATATATGTACATGTACGTATGATCAGGTACGAGCAATTAGACGTAGATGCGTCAGGGACTAAGGTCGTGTCAGTTTCTATGCCTTCAAGATGTGACACCACTTGTTTGGCTCATTAACTCCTCGCATCCACACACACATTCTCATATAATGGAGCAAACAACTTTTCTCAGGCTGTGTTCTACTTTATATTTTAACTTTTAAGCGACTTTATGCTGTATGATGGGATAAATACCAGAGAGAAATGAGTTCTTTTTGAAAGAAGGATAGACAAACAAGCACTTATTAATTCGTCAGATGATATAGTGGGGTTTTAAATTTCTTAATTATTGTGAACATGATTTTGTTCATTATGACAGAGTTGAGTTTTGTCTGCTGCACACATGCATCTTTATGTATGAGATACTATTGATTGAAACATTATCGGATGTTAAATGTGTGCACCTCTCTTGACGAGGATTTAAATTTTAATTTGTCCTATTATGAGGTATGGGTCCATTCCATCTGACCAAAGAATCGATCAAGCTTTTGATGAAGGGGAAGGGGGATACGCGCATCTTATGCCAGTGAACAAATATAACTGCGGATGGCCCACACAGCACTCTCATTCTCTGGTGGAAAAGGCACGTACATCCCATTATGCAATGTTCTTGTGTGACACTCAATGGTGGTGGTGGTGGGCAACCACACCCACATTTTGCCTTCTCTGCTTTTCCATCTTGTTTGTTTTTTTCCACTCTCAGAATAAACATAAGCTGTACCAGCGACCACCTTATCTTTTGCTCATCGTTTCGATTTTGGTAATGAACTTTAAGGTTCCTTCAGTTTAGAAGGCCATGCCAGTTTCTCAGCCCTCTCCCTTTGCTTTGGTGCCTGTGAATGAACCAACATATATCTGCAGCAGCATCTACTGCCATTGGAGTTTTGAGGCACAGCATCAAAATAAAAGTTCTTCAAAGGGCAGACCCAAAAAGAGGAAAAGAAGATTTGGGAGTGATTCAGGGGAGACTGTTATAGAAGGTCATAAAAAGTCAAGTGTCAAGGCCAGAAAATTTGCTTGTAAGAGAAAAAGGGCCATCTTAACTTCGGCCTGGTTTTTGTGTGGATATTTCTTCGGTTTTCAGTTGTGAGTTAACCTGCCGGCCACCAGGTCTTATACTTCCCCTCAAAAATCTGTAACTAAGAGGTGAAAGATTTTTTTTGTTGGAGGTTGTTTTACTACGGATACATATTTCAATTAAAACCTATATATTGGTTCAATCTACCTAACAAGAGCGTTGTTGGAATCACGGTAGAACAGGCAAAATGTACGTGATAAGGCCCGTTAGGGAACGCAGTAAAGAACTACTTTTACACAAGTCGAGGTAAATATGTAAATGAAATTATCTCGTTTTGCGGAAAAACATTGTTGAATGTACGTTTGGGAATCCAAAAGCTCCTCCAAACACAGCCATAGTAGAAAAGGTTACTTCAGCTTGGATTAATTTTTGAAAAAATAACTTCAGAGAAAAAGGTAATAAAGATTATTTTAAAGAATAGATTTTAAATAAAAATGATTTTAAAGAATAGATTTTAAGTAAAATATATTTTGCAAAAAAAATCATCATGATAAAATAAGAATATTTGGATATATAGTTGTTATTAGAATCATTTTCATATTTAAATTACCAAAAATGACATGAGAAAGAGAGGGAGAGAGGGGTTGGCCAAAAAAAAAAAGGAGGGAGAGAGGGTAAGAAAGGTATTTTGGTTTGCACATTTATGATAACCACATTAATTTTTCAACACCATAAATAAAAGCAAAAAAAGTGGAATAAAATAAATTTTTTTCAAAATCATGGTTTGCAATTAAAGTGTTTTCGCAATTTTTTTGATATATTTGGCTACTCTTTTTCAAAGCCATAGTTCTAAAGCACAAGTGTACTTTTTCAAAGCTGCACAAACAGGCACTTAATCCCATCTATTTGCATGTTTGACAATCCGTTGGAATCATATTTGTGCAAACTGAAACAAAGATTCTCTAACATCTTTATCTCGATTTATGTGAAATTATTCTCCCAACGGATTCCTAAACACGCATTATTTTTAAAACATATCAGGTTCACTTGAATTGGTGATAAAAGTTAATTTTCCAATGTAATTTACATTTTAAAAGATATGTAAAAGTGATTTCATCTCGAGTTAAGGTAAGTTTATGAAAAAAGTTTCATTTCAACTTCAGTAATTGTGACATTTTCACTTCTATTTTCACTTTCATGTTCTCACTTCCTCCTAACCAAGCAGGGCATTATATTGCTGCTGCTAAATTGAAAAGTGTGTTCTGTAATGCATGGTTCAAGTGTCAAATATTTTAAATTATCACAGGCCATCTGATGAGGACAATCGTTTTGAGCAAATCGACAATAACAAAATCCCTTGGCCATTAAATGAAGGGTCGATGTTAAAAAAAAACTAATCCAAACTAAGTAAAAATTAATCCTCAGGGACATCTTATATGCATTCGCGTAAGGTACGCATACTTGCAACACAGGCAAGTGCACATGAGAAGAACATTCCTTTACACAAATAATCAAATTGATACAGCCAGAAAGTGATAAAGAGAATATAGCCAAGAACACCATTCACAACTCTAGAGCAAATTCCATCTCAGCTCCCTTCTTCCCCCACAAAATCCAAGAAAATAAGGCCTGTTTTTTGTTGATCAATCATACAGACCATCTTGCTCCCAAACATCAACAAGAAAGTCAACCATTTCCTGCCACAAGAATCATTCAAAATGAATCACACGGTCCGTTCTATGAATGAATGAATGGAGTAGTAGCAAGTTCAGAAGCACTCACTCCCAGGGGTATGGGCTGGGGGAAGGGCTTGTTGGTCCCAAGTAGGTTCTCGTAGGTGGCATTCCCACTGAGCCAAACATAATCTCACTTAGGATTATATTGCAGAAAGCTTATGTTTATACCACAAATTAACAACACCCAATGCTTCAATGGAGAAAGCTTATGTATTCCTTCACCTTATTCTAGGCTCTCTAATTTGTGTCTGCTTCTCAGACTTTTTGTTTCCAATCCATTGCTGCCTTGTTTGGTTCCAGAGAAGAAGACCTGCATTCATCAAACTCTTCTGCAATTAAAAGCAATACCATGATAGATGACTAAACGATGCTGATGAGAGAGAGAGAGAGGGAGGGAGAGGAGAGTTTTAACACAGAAGACATCAAATGGTTGTGACCAATTAACTCTCCCCGCACAAATCTCATCTTTTTGTCAATAAGAAGGAAAACACATAGGAACCACAGCAATGCAGCATCAGCACAAAAGGTGACGCTCAAGCTATTCCAAGCAAGACATGGCAGAGAAAATGACTACCAAGAAGGCGCAAAATTGCAAGTACTCTCTGATAAAATCTAAGACAAGCACATGAAGCAACTCATAATGGATAAGATATGTAACAGCAAACTTGCCATGATTGATAAACTCAGGAGGATCATTCTGACTACTGGAACTGCTCTGGGGATCAGAGGTATGATTAGATATGCCAATTGATGAGATGCTTCCTTGGAACTGACCAGCACTGTGATCCATTCCTACAGGGCTGCTATTCCAGAAGTCTTCTGATACGTTATCTTTTGCCTTTGTTGCACTTGGATCCCGCAGTCTCTTGGATGGATCGTCCATTGAAGCAATTACTGGAGGTTTTGTGCAGCATCCTAGGCAGCCTCTGCTCTGTTACAAAGCAGGTTCAACCAGAAGCACGATTAGCAGCTGCTACTAACTCATTTCCTATAGCTTGAATTTCAAGAAGATGATGAAAGATGAAGAACAACAGATATCAGTCATATTTAGCTTAATTCACACAGCACAGCCAGTGCACTGATCGAGAGATATACTGTGTTTCCCGTACTATACTTTTCATTGGACCAAATTAAAACACAAACAGCCAACAAAACACAGAGGGACCTAATAACCTTCTATTGCTGAGAGTTTCCTCAACAGCAACACAATAATTAATAATTGTAAACGAGATTGTATCTCCCATGTCCCCTCCAAGGTAATATGAGAAAACTAAAAGCACTCCAGAATAAGAATGCTAGCACTATTATTGAATTGATAATCTATTAACATTCATTAGGGTGAAATAAAAAAAAAAAGATGTTCATTACATCACACCCTTCCACATTTATAGTAAGCCACTAAATAGTCCAGGCTTATCTTGCTCTTTCACATTACATGTTCTTCCTCCTCAATTCGTACAAGCCGCATGACAATATTTTTTTCTTTCTAAAAGACTAAAACAGATACTCCTTTAAAAAAAATACATATAAAAAATATGTATCCTCTGACATTTTCATGTCAAATAACATCACTGGACTCGGGAAATATGTTGCGGATTTGGAAGGAAATGTATCTTAATGGCATAAGAGAAGAAAAGCACTAGAAAGGTTGTGCAAGACTTAACAGACCGGAATGCAGAATTTCACAATCAGATCCTGATTACACAATGGCTAGAACAACTTCTTTACCCTTGATTTATTTTTCTTCTTTTTTCCTTTGAATTGAACTCACAATAGTTGAATAAGGTGCTCTTACTATATGGAACAAAGATGTCCACGATTATTGTCACAAAAACAATAACACTATGATTCCAAAAACTAAATTCAGTAGGAAAAAAATCGTCCTTACACTTAAAAGCACATTGCACTTAAGCTTTAACTTTTCCATGGCAGAAAACACCAGCACACGACAACAAGCACCACAAAATAGTAAAAATGAATAGCAGGGTTTCTTCCCAGAGCATCTCTCCCATAGTGATAACAAGCAACACCTAGAATACATACCTACAAGGAAATCCTAAAGAGGGGGAAATATTATATGCATCTAATCACCAACTTCCCAAGAATCCAAGGAAGGAATGGAGAACAGTAAAGCCCCAGCAAGTTTCCCTGCTCACCAGATCTTATGCTTGCTTGGAAAAGAAGCAGGAATAAGCATGAGATTCCAAATAAGATTAGAAGAGTACTAATGACTACAGAGGATGGCATTAACTTTTCCAGAAATCGCAGAAAGAGGCAAATTTTCAAAATATAATAAAACCCCAATTTTAGCTTATCAGGGTTTCAGAACGATAAGTCGTTAACGTCTATGCGGTTTTCTTTGAGCCCAGTGTTTGAATCTCAGACAAACCGAAGCTCAGATCGTTTTCTTCCACCACCTTGTAGCTGAACAAAAAACTCAACGTTGCTTTTTTTTTTTCACTATCCCATAAAGCTGACTAAACTAAGTAATGTCTGCTCTCTGGTAAAGTAATTTTCTGCCCGGTTTAACCGGATAAGGTAGAAGATAAATTCAAAGGGTAAAATCATCTTGTTTTTGTCTGCTACCAAACAACCCAAACAAAGACAAAACCAGTAAACTCACCCCATTGATGCCAGAATTCCACAGACCCAAGAGGGAACGTATCTACAGAATTGCATTTACGCAAATCGCAGCAGAGATCTGTCCCATATACTACAAATTCCAAATTCCAGGAACGAGGAATTCAATACCCTGCATGTACAATAACAGGTAGGGGAACCCTCAGAAGTTATATTAGGTTACCGTAAAGGGGAGAAAAATCGAACACAATAAATTCAACAGGCTACCTTTAATCTAAACTGCCCAACCAAGTCGCTGTCTTCCAGAACCCAAAAGGGAGAATAAGCAGGGAAAAAAACACAAGGAAGAAGATTAAAAGATCGTGCTTGCTAGGGATTCCCAGAAATAAAAAGCGAAACCTTTTTCTGACTTTCCTCCGAATATATACTGATGAAAAGAAATTAAAAAAGAAAACTTTGAAAGTTGAAATGCTCAAACTGAGGATTGCGAGTTAATAATCTCTGAAACGTTGGCCCTAGGGTGTAATTTGGTCGGAAATATAACCAAAGGGTCTCCCATAGACCATAGTTTCTCTGATGTTATTCACATGCTAAACCAAATTAAGCGAAAAATTATTCAGAGAAATAAATAGTTGTGCTTCTTTTACAGATGTACGTAATCTACATGTTACGTACAGCCAGCAGCTAATTTATATTTCATTGGACGGAAATTGGTTTTTTACTTTTGAACATCTCACGGCATTACGCTAATAAAATACAACGTATCTGGAATCCATAAAGTAATTGCAACAATTCCAAGCTTTTCTTCGGAGGAATCATTTAACCATTAAGTTTCTAATTATCGTTTTCATTACAC
>JANTPZ010000834.1:0-26149 GCA_025593235.1 Vachellia pachyceras | reverse complement strand
TAAAAGAAGTTCAAGTTCTCAGCGGGCCTCGAAAGTAAGCACGATGAAGAATAAACTGATGGAGTACGGCCAAGATGTCAAATTACAAAGGTGAATATGCCAAGGGAATTCCCAGGATGACATACTTAGTTTTTATCCAAATATAAATAATTTAAACTCACTATTTAATAATTTATTTTGTAAAGCAGTGTAAAATAACATTTTTGTTTTTTAATGTATGTGCGCGCGCACACGACTATAAAACATTAAGGGATACGTCATTATTCAATAAAAGGTCTCTCAACTAAATTATAAGGAAAATTAATAATTTGTTCTCTAAATTTTCATTCAATGTAACTCAAACTCCATAGTTTTAACCCAATTAAAAAATTATTAAGTTCCTAAACTTTGATTTAATACAACTTCATACTTAAAATTTATTCATTTACAACATTAGTCTCTGAAAGTTTAAAAAAAATTAACTTTAGTCCCTATAGTTTTATTTTCTAAAATATAGTAGCTAACATTTTAAATGGTTTAAATTATAAGAATTAAATTATATTTGATCAAAATTTCTGGACAGAGTTAAAATTATGAAGACTAAATTATACTAAATTAAAAGTATAGTAGTTAAATGAAAATTGAGGCATAACCTTTGTACTAAATGATTATTTTCCCAAAATTATATGAATTTGATTGTAATTGATTTAAAATGGCCTAGCGTTTCCAATTTCGTATGCTATTTAAGTTGACCACCTCGTTCATCATCATTATAATTATTACAAGTTTATTTTGAAAGCGCTATTGGACTTGGGATGAGAATGCCATATGGAACAGCAAAGAGTTCTTTGCAGAGGAAACAAGGAATATCAAATAAAACACTCAATAAATTTATTGAGCCGGAATTTTTTAATTAATTATTAATCTAAATATTTAGTTGTCGATGTGGTGTAATGGTATTGTGTAATTTATATAACCGATTCATTATAGTGAAATAAGACTTATTGCTGTATAAGTATTATTGAATCTTGATGTATATAAAAATCTAAGTCTAATGTACGGTAATAGCACAAGTTTGCTTTTAATGTTTACCCTTTTCATGCTTCTTTACCTTCCTCTCAATTCATTCTCACAAGGTCTATATATATTTTTCTGAAAAAATCGATATTGAGGACAAGTATAATCCAAGGAAATGATGGGAAGTTAATTATGATTTAGAGCTTGTTTACCATCACTTTCTAAAATTTAGATTTTATTTTAAAGTTAGGTTTTGACCCGAAATCTAGATTTAGTCCAAGGATAATTTTTTTTCTAAAAAGCTATTTTGATTATAAAACTTCGGTTTTGAAACTTATGTTTCATATTTCCTACTTTTTTCTTCTCTCTCTTTCCTTCTTTCTCTTTTCTCTTTCCTTCTCTTCCTTTTTTCCTACTTTTCATTCTTTATCCGTCCTACCTATTTTTTATCTCGGAATCCATAAAAGTTAATAACTTCTCAAACATAAATCACATTTTCAAAAATCTAGGTTTTACCTCGAAATCTGTAAAAACTATTCTGAAAATGAAATGTAAATAAGCCCTTGGTGATGAAGAAACAAATCAACAATTGTAAATGGGGTAAGTCATATGAGAAGCCTCGTTCAAACCTCTGCTTCATATGCAGAAAAATGAATATGATTCAAGCATACAAAAGTTCATACGAATATATTTCTCCATAGTGATACAATCAGATGAGGCATTATTTTTTCCAAACGTTCTGTCATCTAAAAATCACAACCGTCACTATTTCGTCATCTATTGAATATTGTTAATTGGACTTGAACGTAATGCGAGCATATGCCTTGTATTCTTGGCGATGATCCTTCTGCTTAATTTAGGTTGTTGAACTGTAATCCCAAGAAAGAACTTGGTGTGTTTCCACCAAGTCCCCGGTGGCGGCGGAGAAACCAACGACAACCTTCTCCGGCGGAACTTCCGTCAAATCAAGCTTAGACGTCAAAATAGTTACAGAACCCGGGTAGGTCACAGAAGCACTGAATTCTAAGCTGTCTGAATCATAGCTTATGGTTGCCCTCGCAACTTGGCCATTAGCTTCCACATCACTCGGCCAACTCTAAGTATCCTTCGACCTTATAGAGCCCAGGTTGATTCCGATATGTGGCGACTGCGACACCGGGTTTGGGTCCCACTAGTTCGCGTAGCTGTCGAACGTAAAGAGAAAGATTAGAGAAACAGAGGATTTGAAGCCAGCCATGGCAAGACTTGTATGGTGGTAAGTGATAATGCGTCGGAGACGATGGAGGATATATACCCCCACACACACACACACACGTGTAGGTGAGTGGTGGTGGTGGAGATCACAAGGCAAGCAACTTTCATAGTACCAATGTCCGATGGCATATGTTTGTTTTCAAAGTTAGATAGTGGTTGATTGGGAACTCCGTTCTTAAAATGGTGCACGCAAGTGAAACAAAACCATTTCGAAATTTATAAAAATCATATTAAAATCTGTAAAACCATTAAAAAATCTATTAACTCTTTTCTCCCAACGGAGTTTGTAAATACACCCATAGTAGGTGGTGGAAAGGTCAAAGGAATCCTAACAGGAATAACTATGAATTCGCAGCAAATAAATGCCCCACCTGGTTTTTTTTAATGTCACTTTAAAAAATTATTTTTTAAAAAAATATTAACATTTAACAACATTTTTTCGTTGATATTTATCCCAATTTTATATATAATATACAAATAATAGATAAATGTAGTGCCACCAAATGAAATGGCGTTGCTGGAAAAAAAAACTGTCTTGGAGGGCGTCTAGTATGGGCTTCTTCCTAATACCTTTTTAAAATATCCAACTTCTCAAATAGGTTTTCCATGAGCCCAGGTTGATTTTGGTGTGCGGCAACCAAGACACTGACCAATGGTACCTCTCGTTTTTGACGTTGTACTATTTTGTTTTAACAACCATAGTTTTCATTCTATTATTGCAAATAAATCATAGTTGAGTCACCGTAAAAATATTTAGTATTGAAATCTCTTTCACAGAAAAAAATTTAAATTTTGGTTCATTATATTATAAAAAATAATCATTTTTGCGAGATTCAACTCCCATTAATTAACATAGTGTATGTTTGGGAATTCCGTTGGGAGAGATGAATTTATAGATTTCTATAGGGTTTTTATAGATTTGACGATAATTTTTATAGATTTTGAAATGGTTTGTCTCGGCTTGCATTCATCATTTGGGGAACGAAGCTCCCAAACAAACATATAGAAGATTGCCAATCAGGTTGGGTCTAGTATAAGTTTTGGGGGGATTCTAATTGTGTTTAATATATAGATGGGCTACTAATAGGGGTCTAATAGAAAGAGTTAATCTTCATAATGTAACAGATTAATGTTTGAATGTTTACTCTTAAATATGCTTATATTTAATGCCCGTTGGTGTCTCAAGCTAAATTAGCTCTAGTGGATTTCATGGTAAGATCTAGAAATAAAATGGGTCTGTGGGTTAAACAAACATGGGCTTGGGCTTTATCGACAAAAGGAAAAACTAATAGAAAAATACTTAATTAAATAATTAATTCGTTAATTGGGTGTCGTTAATAATGGGCATTCTAAAGAATCTGTGCTAAAAAAAACCCAGTGAATAAATTATAAATTCATCAATTTGACTCGCAAATATTGTAGGTAGGAGCACATGTAGATCATTGCAGCTTTCAAGACCCAAAAAAAAAAAAAGTACAAAGTTTTCTCCCAATATTTGTGAGTCAAATTGAGAAATTTACAGCTCGCATCGCGTGTTTTTTAAATACGACTTCTTTAAAGGATCAATTATAAATATCTTAATTTTAGGATGCATAGCTGTAATTAATTTTTTTAACTAGGGGTTTCTACGCAATTTTCTCTAATCAAAATGCTAATGCTTTTCATGATTGGGTTGAAAATTTGAGCGGCCTAATTTACGCCTAACAAATGAAGAAAGGCCACACTCCATGATCATAAAGCCTAATATCGCAACTCATCAACCTTAGCGGTTCTAATCCATTAGCCCAAATTTCTAATTTTCTTTTTGCTATGTACACATTTATCTTTCTTTCAATTAGAGATAATTACCCATCATCCGTAGGTCTAGTGGTAAGGATTGTGTTTTCTCACCAAATGGGAGGAGGTTTGATTCTCACTACGGCACTTGGGTAAGCATCCTAACTCCTGAATGTTTAGGTTAACGCCTGAGGGTAATTGACGGTTCGCTCTGCCCGACATTGGTATCACCTAAGAGGAATGGAGATTTCGCCCTGTCTTTGGCTTGTGAGTGAACCCAACCCCCTACCTAAAATTCATGTATAATAAAAATTAGAGATAATCTCATTCAACTAACTGTCTAATACTAAATGTTGATATCTCCTTCAATAGAATTCAAATTTTTGTTTTTCAAGCTATGAGGGTGTGGAAATTATCCCCTTTCGCTAGACTCAATTGTATTATTGGTAAATTTGTAATTTAACATATTGAGATTAGGAAAAACACTTCGGCCAAAAAGGTTTTAATCAGTAGCTTGGAGAAAGTGGAGACACTGAACAGGATGATAATGGGTAATTTGAATATATATATATATATATTATATTATGATCCAAAAGAATAACTTTCCGTCTTGTCTTTCATTTTTGAAGATGTGATATTAATTATATAAATATGTATAATCGCACACATATTATGCGCTCAAATTATTCTGGCCTTTGGATGTTTAATTTGGGAATCCCTTCATTTAGAAGGAACCTGTCAAATGAATTCATGGTCTTTCAACTAGGAAACATTGGCTGATTTTTTGTTCCTGTGGGCTGGAATGATGGCACTTTGCTTTTTTCTAATCCACTTGCTTTCATTGATTAAAATATTATTAAAAACGAAGTTAGCTTAATTAAAACAAACTATCATATCAATTCCTGAAAAATATATATTCTCCCACTAATGTGCATCTCCAGCATCATTAACCTAGGTTGGATAAATTAAACCTTAGTGGTTTTAACAAGATGCAATATGTTTCGTGCTCATATTTATCTGAATTTGCCAATTCCTATGTAATTACCTAGCTAACAGAAGAACCCATTCAAATTAACCACACGCGGAGAGAATTAATTTAAATCAATTAAATGAAACTATTAGTTATATATATTAATCATCACTTATACACTGAAAGTAATACTACTTATAGTCCTTATTATAGGCGCTAATTAAAAATTAAATTTGGTCATAAATATAATACCATATTCACCTTATATCCTATATTTAGCCATTTTTTTTTCTAAACTTTTCCTATCAGTACTTCCTTGATTATAAGACCATATGCACTTTGCACTTTAGTTATTCTTCTATGTAAGGGTATCTTTTGAACATCAAGTGAATTAATTAATTTAACCGATTTTCTTAATCTTACATTAATTGATTAATACGTATTTGTGGATTTCTGGACTAAAATTCCATCGTATTATTCACAATACAGCATATATACGAGAATGGGAGGCAGAATATCTCATCCACATATATTTTTTTTTTGGATAAGGAATTCATTATATATATATATATGCTTTATTAAAACATAATAAAAAGGTAAAGTATAAATAGCTTACCTTATACACATATTCTACAGTCACAGATAATCTTGTTTGATGCCTTATTAAGTACTAAATGGATATATTTATGCATTATTATTATTTTTAATTTAGAGCCCCGTGATGTTAGTGTAACTGTCAAATTACCAATGTGAGTTAACACATCAAAGTAATGAAGAAATGTGACATACTATGTAGCACTATGAAATGTTATAGTACTAGTTGCTTGTGTTCTACTAACGGATCACCGCTTGTGTCTGTGGCCTAACATGATTCTCATCTTATACTGTTAGATATAGGCTATTTATCCCTGTCTAGGTTTTGATTATATAAGTTGTTAGTATGGTTTGTAGCAGTTTTATGAGTCTGTAACTTTTACATTCAACTTGTAACTTTTACAAGTTGGTGAGTATTATATTTCCGTACTCCTTTTATGCTGCACTAACCTTCTTATTACTACTTTTGATCATTAATATAAAAATCAATTGACTCTTTTAGAAAGATAAATACTTAAGTATATAATTAGCAAGGTTATTAAACTCGGACCAATGATCAGACCGGACAAGACAATAAGTTAAAGGTCAGTGGGTCAGACCGGTGAGAAATAAAAAATTAAAAAATAAATATCATCACACGTGAACACAATCAATGTTTAAAAAAATAAATCATTTGCTCATGATAGTTATCTAGACTTTGATATAGACTCATTTTGTATTTCAAAAGCTCAGCCCAGCCCAACAATGTACTACTACTACAAAAGGTACCTTTTACACCCTATTTTTAAACCAATAGGCGCCCTTTCTCGAGGGGGTGTATATGTGAGAGTAGTAGAAAGTTAGAGCTCACGGCGCCCTATTTGTTGAGAGGCACCGTAGGTGAGAGCTACGGCGAGTAGGGCACCGTAGCTCTCACCTACGGTGCCCATTGCATTATCTAGGGCGCCGTATATACTATTTTTTAAAAAAAAATTTCTTCAATTTTATCAACCCACCGGATTTAACTTACAGTTACATTTTATACACCAAATCAAATCCAGACAGAATAAACAAATATCAGGGTTCTAATCAAAAGTCATTGTGGCGGAGAAATACAAATTAAAATTTTTCAAGAGTTAGACGTATATATCTTTCCAAAGCCAAGTCCTTGTTGTAGCGAAACACAAAAGTCATTGTCATTTACTAAGTAAATATTATTATACATTTGTTACAGAGTAACACAATTCATCAATTTAATTAATCCTATACAAGTCGACATGAATGGCTGAAACTACTTATATTCACCTTGAAGAAATAAGCATGATCTACAAATCAAGAAGAGGTTTGGCCATCAAATCTCGTATCAAATCAATGTCACCAGCTATGTAAGCATCATCATTATCAAAAATCTACAAATTTAAAAACATTTATTAAAACAATCCAAATTCATCAAACTAAACGATTAACTCATCAATATTTGATAAATTATGTAATACCTTTTCTAGATCTCTAGTCAATTCGCTCTGAATGATACTATACATGTAACTGATAACATAATACCAGCACTCAGTATTGCCTGATTGTTGAGGGCACTAAAGATAAAAAAATATTGTCAAAAAAATCAATAAACTCTTCCACACCATTCTCATATTCATCACTAGTTTTTAGCGCATTTATCCAAGTACGATCCATTTATTAAACCCTAAGCCAAATCATAAAAGTGGGTTTATGGATGAATAATTGGGTATTATCGAAACTTGTATAATTTTAAAATGTAAAAAATCTAATAAAACAAATCATAAAACTTTAATAAAACAAATCATAAAAATTTAATAAAACTTTAATAAAATAAATCATAAAAATTTAATAAAACTAGCTTTTTATTTGTATTATGTTAAAACTATTTAAAATTATTAATGTGTCCTTCTAATCTAATTGTTTACTCTCTCTAATTAAGTATACTAAAAATAACACCTTTTTTGGTATTGTCTATGAGCATAAAAATTTTCACACTAACTAGCACACATATATAAGACATTTATCAAATCCACCTTTGCTAACCCGGTTTCCTTTCCCATCTTGGCCCTGGAATTTTTTTTTTGAAAAATTTCTTCTTTTAGCAATTTCAATGGCGTAAAAATGGCAATTCCCAAACAGAACTCTTGCAGAAAATCCCTTTTTTTCATCCTCAACCACATGAATCCAAGTATATAAAATACGTACAACCAATAATCACAAAATTATAAACATATAAGCACGAAAAGTCGAAAACAAGTGAGCTTTCCAAAAATTTTGAAAAGGCTTGTTTTTTCCGGTCATATTCGTTTCAAGATAAGCACAGATTCAAACTTAAGCTCACAACTAGATCCATATAGCTATGTACAAGCACGGAAACACAACAAGACGCACGAAAACATTCAGATTCATACTTAAAAGGAGACATGCATGTATAATGAAATGGTAAAATGGGGAAGAATGGAACCTGTAAGAGAACTAGATAGGCAAAGAAGACGAGCAGAGAGGCTAGGCGACGGCGCTTCACGATGGCAGAGAGGCGACGGCGTCAGCTTCACGACGGCAGAGAGCGGCAACGGGAGCTGCTGGCGCGACAAGGTCGCTGGTGCAAGAGAGCAGGCGACGGGAGATGGCGGGATACGAAGAAGGTGGCACGACGGGGGGCAATGGGCGACGTGTAAAGGAGCGAGGCTGGCGGGGTGGTGGTGCGGCTGGTATGAAGAAAGGAAGTAGGAGACAGAATGGGGGCGCGGCTAGGTCCCTAAATATTTAAAGGCGCCCCCTACGGCGCCCTTTTATTTTAGAAAGGGTGCCATAGGGTGCCCTTTTCCAAATAAAGGGCGCCGTAGGGCACCCCTATGGCTCCCTTTTCCATAGAAAGGGCATCATAGGGCGCCCCTTGATAACCTATGGCGCCTTATTTACTGAATAGAGCACCTAAAGGTTCTTAAATTTTCCCGTCTTCCTTTTTTATTCCCTTTTTTAGAAAGAGGACGCGAATTTCAGTAGTAAAAAGCATACTCTGTAGTAGTGTACTTTGCATTTCAAAGAGAAAAATGGGAGATTGGAGAACTGCAAGTTGCCAAGTCCCACATCGCCAACTTATGCCACTTATCTAGGCTTGATATAGACAAAATTTGGAAGCGCAAAGGCAACAGTGGATGGAGCGTGCGTGTTTTGACAACTTCACTGTGGGAAGCCTATTTCCTTGGTCTTTTCCAGGAAGGCGTAAACATTTTGAAAAAAAAACGCTTCACACCCTAACAACCAACCCGGAGGTAGAATAAGAACCAGACAGGACTTCAGGTCGGGTCGCCGGTTTCCGGCTTAACCCGGCCGGTCCGGTCCGAGTTTAATAACCCTGATAATTAGATTAATATTGGTTTATGAGTTAAGTAAACAAGTTTGGATAAAATGATTAATATATCAGTTAATTAGCTTATTTAATCTTATAAAATTCAACTGACTTTTACATTAATAACTAAATGTAGAAATATATTTGATCTTTTTATAAAAAGGTATATGTACTACTAGAAACCCTCATTGTCCATTGAGGGGAAAAAAAACGTAGTAAAATGTCATTTTCTGCTCCTAATTGGTGGCGACAAAGTGGGGCAGTGACGGCAACCTGTTTTCTTGGCAATGTAGATAAAAGTTGCTGGAGATTATACGAGAGGCAATAGTGGTGAAAAGGTGAGCTTCGCTATTTTATTAGACGTTGGGGATCACGTCTCCTTTTAAAGTAAATTAAAACTTGTATTTAAAACAACAAAAATTGACTGGTTGAGTTGGTAAGAAGTTTGGATATATCACAGCTAGCCTATAAAATCGTTAATTCAAATCTCACTCTTGATATAATAATTTTGTTGGTCCATAAGCGTGCTTTAATCCAAATGAGCCCGACTAAACTTGTACTTTCTATCATCAAAAGTTGTAACTTCTTTTCTAGTTTAATTTGTCAGAGTAAGTTTTCTTAAGCTGTGACTCCACATTGCTGAAAAAGAAAAATCACAGCTAGTGTGTCATCTTCTTTTTCCTACCAATATGGGTTCTCTACTTCATTTTTATTTGCCTTCTCATCAATTTTAACCTGCCCTAACATGAATCTTTAATTTGCACATATATATATATATAAGAAAAGCGATAGAGTAGGACTCGCATAAGAATCATAGAAAGAGGTATAAGCCTCAAGGCCACACACACACATCTCTCCTTTTTCCTTAATTACTCAAGCATTTTGTGATAATAAGAAAATTCGCCGAATGAATCTGACTGTATATATGTTTATATGTATCCCAGAAGTGATATAAGAGATACTTAAAGCAAAACTACCCTAGCAATGAAGAGGCGTGGATGATATGAAGAAAAGGGGTTTGTCTTGTAATTGTGTACGAGAGAATAAACTTTTTAGAAGCATGCACATACATACATACATACATACATACATACATACATACATACATACATACATACATACATACATACATACATACATACATACATACATACATACATACATACATACATACATGGAGTGAGAGGATCATAGTATATACACAAGGGGGATGACACATATACCTTCTCCCAAGAAAAAGTCACGCCTTATTTTGCTAAGTGCTATGAAGTGGATGAGGGAGCCATCATGATGAGAGCTCATGTGCTTCCCCTTCATTACTTTTTATGGCAGAAAGACGTGTGTGGATGTGTGTGAGGACCACCAAGTAAGGAATGAATCCCAAAACAACTCAATTCATACCAAGTGCTTAAAGACTATACTGAAATTGTGTGTTTTTTTTTTTCAAATGACTTTGATGTCATCGGTGAGATTAGTTTTTGTTGTGTTAATTGATGTTGTCATTTGATTAGTTAAAGTTATTACTTATTAAATATTAGTGTCATTTTCTATTTTTTTTCATATTTCAAATTAAGGACATCTTGCTAATTTGTCTACAAAATTTAATTTAAAAATAATCTTTGAAACTTTATGGTGATTAGGCCATTTCGATTTGGAAGTACCACTTGGGTCCTTATTATAAGCATCTTGGAGAAAAAACGTCTAGTTCTAAATAAAAGTCCACTTATAAGATTATTAATTACTGTTTTCCAATTTCGTCGTTATATAATTCTTGTTGAAAACGAGAGAAAGATGAAAAAGAAGTGAAAACGATTCAAGAGAGCCAAGTGACATTTAAATCTATCGATTTAGGACATATTTAATTATTCAACTATAACCCATGTTTGGATGGAAAGAAAATGAGAGAGGAAAGAAATCTTGGAGACAAAATGAGGGGGGAAATGGGTTTTCCCCTGCTTGGATAAGAGAGAGAGAAAGTGGGAGGAAGGAAAAGTTGGAGAGAAAATGGGGTGTGGGTCCCACCATATTTTCTCTCCAACTTTTCTCTCCACACATGGAGAGAAAATGGAGAGAAAACTCTCTTTTCTTATCTATCAACATGTTCTTTTATTACTTTTTCATTCTAACTAAACAAGTTTAACATATAATTTTTTTAAAATTCTGACCATGACTTTATTTTTTTAAAAGAATAAGATTTAAGATATATTTTAATATTTAGTTTATTTTTTAATTGCTTACTAATACCTCACAACCTTAAAAAATATTATATATTCTTATCTAAATTATTTTGTTTTGAAATATAATAACTTGAAAAGATATCTTTAATAAATAATTTGATTTTAAATTATTTAATGATATTAATGTTAATAGAAATTTTTCATTATCATATTTAATTTGATATTATACTTTATATATTTTAAGGATACTTTACTTGTTACTATTTATTAAAAGATTTTTGTTTAAGGATATTTTAGTCATTCAACCATTTGCCCATTTTCTTTCCTTTCTGTTTTCCCTCATCCATCTAAGCAGGATGGGTGATAATATTTTCTCTCCACTTTTCTCTTCTCTCCATTTTCTTTCCTCCCAACTTTTCATATCATCCCAATGGAGCCTAAAATTAGTTGAAACAGTCAAATGATACTTAATTAGGATTTGTGTATTTGAAGGTGTTTTCCTATCTGTCTCCACTTGCATCAAACCTTTTTTTATTAAAAGAAAGAAAAGAAAGGGAGAATGGCTAAAAAAATACCTTCTGAATTTTCAAATCCCATTTGGCGTTATGAATAATTTTAAAGACAAATTCCTATCAATTTGCAATTTGAGTTTTGCAATTTATATGAAAAGATGAAACTGCCCTTCACTATCCTCTCTCCTATGCAAATTGTCTACTTGTCTCAATCTCTCTTTATTCTCTCCATACCCATATCAGCTAAAATCCCTAGTAATTTCACATGCTTGTTCACAATCTGTTCATCAAAATGTTCAGCAAGATGAGGTTTTGGGTAATACTAGGTTGTCGCTGCCTTTGGCATCATTCTCCATGGTCCAGGTGAATGAGGAAACTAATGATGATGGAGAAGTTGAGGGCAAGAGCGAGTTTTGGAAGCAGCCAAAAGGATTGGGTGACAAGCCTTGCTTGTATTTCGGTAGGGATTATAGGAACAAACAATTGGTTATCTTTTAATGGATGTTGTCATCTTTTAACTTCTTACTATCGTTTGATGTTGAAGTGTTGTCACTGCCTTAAGTTGTCTATTTTCTTAACAATATTGTCAATATGTTTATTAATGTTTGTGGCATATAGATTATACTTATGTAAGTAATATGGACTTTTTTATTTACAATGAGAAGAAAACAATATTTGAAGGTGAAATGTTAATGTTCATTTATCATTTGAAAATTTGTAACTTCTTGCTATCATATGGATGTTGAAGTGTTGTCAATACCTTCAATGAATTTGTCAATTTCCTTGATAGTGTTGTCAATACTATTAATTAATGTTTGTGGTTTATATGTACTACGTATGTAAGTAATATGGCAATGACAAGAAAATAGTACTTGAAGGTTCAATGTTAATTCATTTGCAAATTTATAACTTTTTGTTGTCATATGGATCATAAAGTGAAAAGGATAACGTAAGTTGTCATTACTTATATTAGAATTGTCAATACAGTATTCGCAGTTGTCAATAAATGAAACAACATCAACAGGGTCTTAATAAATTTAAGTATTGTCAATAGTTTAAAAACACTTGTCAATAACATATAGAAAATTGTCAATCGACCACTAGCAATTGTTAATACGTTACTGAGTGGAAAGACATGGGTACAGTGAAGTATATATTGTGAGAAGGATAACTTAAGTTGTTATTACGTTTGTTGAAGTTGTTAATACCTTATACAAAGTTGTCAACCAATGAAGTTCACCACGGTCAACTCTTGAGTTCACCCCGACCAATTTTCATTACTCCACAAGGAAACCTCTCAGGACATTTTCGCCAGTGGCAAACTTGAATATCACTTGGTCTATACAATAAGTTGTCAATACGTTTGTCGGAGTTGTCAATACTTTATGCAAAGTTGTCAACCAACATAATGGGGATAAGATGTAACGCAGTTGAAAAGTTGTCAATAGCATATGAATACTTATCAACCCATTCATAAAAGCTGTCAATGCACTATGAACACTTGCTTTACATAAGAAAGAAAAAACATAGGCACCTTGCAATACATATTATAAGAAGGCTAAAGTAAGTTTTCAATACGATTGTTGGAGTTGTCAATATTTATGTAAAGTTATCAACCAATGAAGTTACTTCACAAAGATAACTCTCAGGATATCTTCGTCGTGGCCAGCTCTTGAATTCGTAGTGACCAACTTGAACCCCACTTGGTCTATATAATAAATTGTCAGTCGTTTGTTGGAGTCATTAATAAATCATGTAAAGTTGTCAACCAACATAATTGAGTACTATGGGCACCACAGTTGAGAAGCTGTCAGTATCATAAGAACACTTGACATTGCCTTATGTACAGTTGTCAATGCACTATGAACATTTGTTAATACACTGGCATCAAAGAACTTGTTTTCCACAACTCAATGAAATAACATAGGAACTGGTAAAACAAAGAAGAAATAACATAGGGACCCTAACGGACAACTTGTGATAAGTTGTGAAAATAATAAAATAAACAAAGGCATGAAGTTGAAGACTTGTTAGAAAATATTATATCACTTGTTATTCAATTTAAAAAAGATTTCATTACTCCATAAAATAATAGTACAGTGATACAGAGTGGGAGGAAAAGTTTTGCTTTTTCAAGTGTTCAAAGGGCAGTTACATCTTCTCATACAACTTTACAAAACTCAAATTAGAGACTAATAACAATATGCCTTTTACCTCATTCATGATACTATTTAGGGTTTGAGAAATTTAAAATGTATTTTCTAGTCATTTAAAAAAATCATTATCAAATGACACAATGGGCAGTAAAAGCAGCAGCATTTTCCATGGTTGACATTAAATAGGATAGCACAAAGGATATAGTAAAATAATATTGAACCGTACGCAAAGTTGATCACTTCGGTTGGTTTCTGAACACACATGATTTACTGATCATTGACACCTGGCCAAGCCCCTTGATGGAATTGGAAGCACTACCAAAAGTACACTAAATATGATCAAGAAGTAGTGTTAATTAATATTAAATATCAAATATTAAAGAAAAGCTCCAAGTTCCATCAAATCTTATTGGAGTAAGCAATCTTGTTCACGTGGGTTTAGCCAATAAAAGTCCCAATGCTGAGACAATATCCTCAAACTTTATGACCAATCCACTCGTCCATGTTATACTTATGCATCTCCTCGCATGTGCCTCACTCTCACATGTGTGCCTGCTCCCCAAATTATTTATGTTATTTATTGGACTTAATTTTCAAAAAAATACTTCTCTAATTAAAGAATCGTTATCAACTCATTAGAACCGTATCAACTTTAACTGTTGGTTGATGTGATTAGCGATACCACACCATAAGAGAACAACATAGGTTTAAATATCAAGAAGCGCACTTGTTGAGGAAGGGAAAATATTTACACTCTAAATCTAGAAAGGGATTAGTCTAAAACCTAAAGCCACTTGATAGCATCGTGGGTGCGTAACTCATAAAGAAACCGTCAACATTGCCCTTGTTCAATTCTATCTCACCACTTTCTTCATTCTTGGTGCCCAATGTCTACCATCAACAATAAACAAATAAGGGTGTAATTAAAAATGGTAATTAATTAATATATGCTTTCCATGTGATTTGTATTATAGGTTAAGGGCTTTTTCTAGAAAATGACTTATATTTTAAACAAGTGGGAGCATTTTATAGTTACTGGCGGATTCAAGACCTTGATTCAGGGGGTACAAATTATTTTTTTTTAAAAAATAGGATTTATTCTTAATATCTTTTGAGAAGAATTTGAGCAAAAATTTAGTGGGTTCAAAATTAGCAAATGAGTGGATGCAAAGTAAATCATATAATACTAATATATGCCTAATTTTCTGAAAGTCGGAGGTGCGGTTGAATCCACTCAATATAACATAAGTCCACCCTTGATTATAGTATATGAAAACTCAACCTCTAATCAAATCAAACCCATCCCTCTTGATCACTTAGTCTATGGAGGAAGGAGTAAGTCTTCTTCTGTTTATGTTTTAATTTTTTTTTCAATTATTGTTATTGCCGGTAAGTTGGATTTCAAATAACATTATTATCTCATAAAAGGAAATTATTTGGGAGGTGAGGGGGAGATGATATTTATAATTCCCTGATTTGGAAACTCATAGGAAACAGTATACACAAATGTCTGTTCGACACGTGGAGATACTTTGAATTTCTTGAGGTTGTTCTGACTTCTGACCCCTTGTGCTAGCTGCTTTACAGCTCCAACATAAACCGTATTTAAAGTGCAAGTTGCATGCTTCCAAACGTAATTAAGAAAAGTTAAAAAAACGTTTAATTAATTAGCGTCATAACTCAGATGAAAATAGAATTTAAATCCCTCACCAGCTTCTAGGAACGTTTAATTATCATCTAAGGATTACATTTTCACCAAAAGCTAGAGTTTCATCATGTCAGTAAATATAATATTTTTAGTAAAAGTACAAAAGAAACCCTACACATGCATCGACTTAAAAGATCTACCGTAAGTTATTCTTTTACTTATTTATAATTTTTAAAATTAAAACTTTGAGGGTTTACAATAACTTTTAAAGTTGAAGCCTTGAAGATAATTGATCTCTTCATTAATTTTTCAGAGAATATATTATATCATAATAATTAGTAGTGAGCTCTTTTATTATTCGCTTATTAAAGTTACCAATAAATAGATCGATTAAATAATTACTATCTTCATTATATAGTATTCAAAAAATCAATTGGATTATAAAGTATTCTTTCCATTAACTTTATTATTGTTTAAACTATGATATAAACTAATAGGATTCTATTCTGGCACTAATATATATATATATATTCCACTATGAGAGACATTTGAAGCAGAAGTCATAATAAAAAAATAGACGAGTATTTCCATTTTCAATATATATGTGTGTAGAGGTTAAAGTATACATTTAGTTCCTTAAGTTTACATTAAGTTTCAATTTGATTCTTTAAATTTCAAAAGTGCATTTTTAATTCTTTAACATCAACACTAATAATTAAATAACTATTTTACAATTAAATGATGTTAAAATATATTTAAATATTAATTATTTAATATACTTATTTTTATATCTTAAAATTTAATCATATTTTATCATCAATTAATAGCAAAACCATTTAAATTTGTTGAGTTTCGTTAAGTAAAACTAATAACGTTAATAATAAAGGACTAAAAGTATACTTTTAAAATTTAAAAGATCAAAATAAAAATTGATGTAAATTTAAATGATCAAACATAGATTTTAGCACATATGTATTTTTGTATAATATGCCTACTTTGTAACGTGTCAGAGAGTCATACGGCTGACGGCGCCATTAAAATACTAGAATTTTATTTTAAAGTGGTATTCTTCCCCCGAGTAATAATTTAATTTTAATTATAACAAAGAAGAGTACATAGTAGATCATGTTAATTATGCCATTTTCATCTTCTTCAATCCAACTTTTTTCTTTTTATATAAAGCTCTCTCTCCCCCCCTTGCGAAGAGAAAGAAAAATAATGGAAAGGCACAACCAGCAGCAACCTCTTGCTTTGGCTCTATAACACAATCAAGTGAGAATCTCTTGTTTTGTCCCAGGAATTTTATATCTGTACTCTGAACGTTTTGTGTGCGTGCTTGTGAGTACCCTCTTGTGTTGTATTATTATTGTCTCTGTACATAGAGCCATCTCAGAGAGAGAATCTTGCAGAAACCCTAGGTGAATAATAGATAGAGGTAGAGAGAGGGAATAATATGGGAAGAGGGAAGATTGAGATCCGAAGGATCGACAATTCAACAAGCAGGCAAGTGACTTTCTCAAAGAGAAGAAAGGGATTGATCAAGAAGGCCAAGGAGCTAACAATCCTGTGTGATGCACAAGTTGGACTCATCATATTCTCCAGCACTGGCAAGCTTTATGAATATGCAAACACCAGGTTTGTTCCATCTCCATCATCATCATATATATAACAGAATGGTTCGATTCATCTTTGAACTTAACTAGAAGCTGATATACATGGTTTGGTTTCAAATATATACGCCTGATATCTATAAACAAGTTTCTATGAGGCCCTATTTTGGTCTAGCTATATATATGTATATATGTCGTCTTAGAGTTAGACTGTAATTTAACAAATACCCTTAAGATTTCTGCAAACAGTTTGAGCTTGAAGAAGCTTTTAGGGTGTAAACTGTAGAATTTGGAGGATATGTAATGTTGTCAATAGAATATACAAATGATGAGCCTATATGCATACACACGCGCGCGCGCGCACTAAGGTAAAGGCCCTTTGGCTGAATAACTGAATTTACAAATTTATGGATTAATTTGATTATTACCAAGTTAGCTTGCTTTATTAGTTAGATATATACTTAATTACCATATATAGCGCATATATATATATATATGGACATGTGCTTCCTAAGTTTACCAACAAAGAGTCAACACAGGTTTTAAAGATAGTATGTGTTGTGCGGCTCTAGCAACTGTAGCTATATATCAGTACTGCGATTACAGTGAAAAAACTATAGTAGCCATTTGCTGTGAAATTTTTATAACTTGAGTCATTTGGGTGTTAGGTTTTAATTAGTCTTTTAACAAGATAACTGCAGCCACTGATAAACATATATAGTTATATTTCTCTTAGATTCACAGCCAGAATTGCTACAGTTTTTATTAACTGTAATCATTTGGCTATGGTTAAGCTCAAAGCTGCGGTCATAGACTATGTGGTTGGTTGTTATATACCTTACCTTTCAAAGCAATGAACACTTTCTGCACCAAAAAGGAAAAAAAGAGGGAAAATTGCTAAAATTCCCCGTTACAGAATTTATTACCCAATAGGCATTCGGGTGCAACATCACTTTACCTGTGCACAACATATCAACCTATCTTTGACTATTTGTAAAATAGAAGATCTTGAATATAGTTGAAGATATATTATTGCATACTAATAATTGAAGAAGAGTTGCATCTGTTGAAGATGGAGTTGCACCCAATCAAATACATGAGTTCTTAGGTATCTTTAGGCAACATATTTTGCAATGGGGAATTTTACAGCAGTTTTTCCAAAAGAAAAGTCATTACCACTTCTAAGAATTTCTCAAAATAATTACTACTTTAAATTTTTGTTGATACTGTTTCTCACTCCTCCATTAATATCGCAATCTACTTAAAGGAGGAATTTAAAAAGTAACTATATTAAGGGTATTTTATTAAAATGCAATAAATATCATTTGATTGATTACAGCCTAAATAATTTTATTATTTTCTTGAACTGTGAGAAAAATCCTCATATGACAGTATTTTGAAATAAAAGAGGTACATATAAAGTTTGCATTATCTTCATATGTAGTAAATATCTATTCATTTGAAGAGGCAATCGATCTAAATAAGGTTTAAAAGTGCTCCTCTGTTATTAAATATAAGACTTTGTTTATAGTATAAATGTCACAACAAATAGGATTTTATATTTAGGGCAAAAGGGAGTAATAATTATTAAGTTGATCCATGTTTGCAAAAAAAAAAAAAAAAAGTTGATCCACTCTTTTATGGTTTGAATTGAGGAAGATGGTGATTCTATTTTTTCTCTTTTTAATTTTATCGTTATGAGTGCTCAAACAAATGGTTGTAATCACTGTTTTAAAACGCTTCAAAGATAATTGCGACATAAAGTTTTCAATTGCAAATCAGACCTTAATTTTTTGCATTGATCAGTTTTTCGACAAAATTTTCACAAATTGTCACATCCCTAATTTTCGTTGAATTTTTCATGATCGAAAGTGGATTTTCCCTTAGCAAGTTTTTTGTTGTTGTGCATTTCCATGTGATCAATATAGAAAGAGCAGATACTATTGAAGAGGATAACCCCCTTTTCTGCACTTGTTTTTCAAAATTAAGAACTTGCATATTATCAAGGTGATCCAAGATATAAAAGAAAAACATGGAGAGAAGTTATTCTCTCCCACACATACACGCGTGAGAGTGAGAGAGAAATCGTGGGTAGAAACCACATATTTCAGCAGTCCCAGGATACATCTTCATAGGCAGAAAACATCGCAGGTAGATAGATTAATTTTTATCAACCATTTTTCAACTGATTGATTGTCCTCGAAACATGTTCTATATACACTCCAACTTCTTTATGTACATGTGTATGTATAGCTAGCTGGAGTTCACAGACATTAACATCTGCATAAAGCCACCAACTTCCACTGACCCATGCAACACACTAAAGAGATGCTCGTGGTCTCTGAAAACTTCCCAACTCATACATTGTCCTTTTAGGTTTCGATTCCCTTATCTTAAATCCATCATATATATATATATATATATATATGAGCTTCTAATTAAATTCCTTTAACGACCTCTGAAGGTATCCTTGCCATTTTTAGAAAGCAAACTAGGTTTATAATAAGGCATATAAAGCATTCTTAATGGATGTCGAGTCTGAACACAATATTGCTTGTTGCCACTAGTTTAGGTAGCACACCACCGGTAAAGAGCCTGCCCAGAAAGCTAAAATTTATTGTCACACACACACACACATAAAGTATTGTTGCCACCACAGTAGTGCCATTTATTAATATTATAGAGCCGAAACTCAATCCTAAAAGAAGGTAAAGATTGTTAACTAAGCAATTCAGATTCCTCTTACTAAGCTTTGGTTTTCGAATTGATCAATATTGCATTGGATATTGTAGATTGCACTCGTGCTTTCCTACTCAAGCTTGCTGCTTTTCCTGACCAAACAACTTTATAGTGCATTGCACTATAAAAAGTATAGTGTTCTTTAAGTTACCTGCTCGCGTCGTCACGTGTTTTTGGACTCAAAATATTCACTAGAACTACTTGGAAAGATTCATAAAACTTATCCAAGGACTAGTTTACAAGAGCTTATATATAATATATTTTAAACATCATCTTTAAGCAAAGGCATTAACTTCGGTGTCTCCTATAAAGTGTGAGACCCAAAAAAAAATTTCTATCCATAAAAAAAAGACTTGGAACTAGAAGTACGTCATAGAAGTTGGAACAGTAACATTGGTGCTCCTAATCTTGTGGTCCCACATTGGAGCCATTCAGCTTAGCTTGGTTGTTTGTATGATAGGTAGAAACAAAAATGGAAGGATCAAATCTTCACAGAGGAAGGATATGAAGATGGATAAATAATTATTGGTGAACATCATGATGAGAGGGATTAAGGCGTGTGATAGTGAAAGACAGATACTATAATAACCAGTCATTCCGCCAAGCAGTAGTGTCATAATAAATCCTGCAAAATGTTGTTAATTTTATCTATTATAAACAGTCAACCATTTAACATAGATGTGACATTTTGTATTATGGAAGTCGGATTACCCAGTAAATAGAGATTTTGTGTGGTTTGGGGGGGGGCTTGTGTGAATTGATAAGACGTTAAATGGAGAGATTAGCTTATTTGGATTAGTTTGAAGATATAAAAGTGAAAGTGGGCAAACAATGAATTTGTGCTTATTCGAATTAATTTTTTAAGTGGTTTTGTACTATATGAAGTGTGTCAAAAAACTGTCTTAAATTGCATGAATAAGTGCACTTGGACAGACACTTCGTAGGGTAAGTTGGTGGTTATGTCTATCAATATATATAGTACTTCACTCAGTCATTTTTATTTAACATCAACTAACAAATCATGCAAAATGAATTAATTAAAATTAGTTAAAAGCAATATTAAGTGCCAAGTTAAAAGATATTATAATTTCATATATCATTCTTGTCATGGTCCTTTAAAAAGTTGTTATTAATTTGATGGGAACTTTTAAACATTTGACGCGGCGATATTAAATGCCAAGTTTGCCTTTTATGTTTTTCTTCCACTTTTTATTCCTAACATGTAGGAATTTTTCAATTTAGTCCTTCTTAATTAGTTTCTTGAACTTCTATAATGTGTCAGGCCTGCTTGTTCAATTGTATAACTGAAGGACTTGCTTTTCAAAGGTGGCAATACTGTTAGTTGCCTCACAAGTAATTTCACATAGCTTTTATGGATGTAGTCTTCCGCCAAGAATAGAAAAAGAATTTCTAATTTCTAAAAAAACAATGCTGTTACTCTTGGTCTGGATACTTGAGGCCTCATTCCTCCCAACAGTTCGTCCGCAAAAGATTTACATTCCCATGATCAAAATTAAATGATAATCTTCTCACCATTTTGAATAATGGGAAGTTTGATAAATGGTTGAACCAATTGCAATAGCTTTTTGGAGCAATGTTTAGGAAAATAACAGTGAAACCAAACATAGCTAGGTTTGTTTAAAGAAGTGTAAGGGTAAATAAGGTGGGCTTTTCTGCTACAGATACGTCAGCCTATCATCATCATCATCTTTAGGTAGATACCATTTTCTTGCAGCCATGAGCCACCCCAAAATTACGCCAAATTAGCAAACAGAAGTACGGAACCAGTGCCAGAAAATGGAGTTCTAGAACAACTTTGAATGTGAAGCCTGCTGCTAATTTGCTTTGAAGGGCTAGCATAAAGCTCATCGAAGAGAATCTTATGTAGGGGACACTTCATAATTAATGACACTTTTGTATATGCTTCTATAGCGAGAACTTCCATTAGAAAATCTTATGGTAAAAGGAAATTTCTTTGGTTCAGATCATACATAGCCTTCATAGATAACTGAACATTTTCTTCTGGAAACAAAAAACAAAAAAAGAAAAAAGAAATATCTGCATCTGTCATAATAGGATCTCTAACTTCTACAGATACAGATTTTCATGATCCCTTGTAATTCCAAACAATTTCGTATAACAAACTAACGAGTTTGATTCCGTTACCTATCCAGCATGAAATCAGTGATAGAGAGATACAACACAAGCAAGGAGGAACACCAGCAGCTGATGAATCCAAATTCAGAAGCCAAGGTATGTATACTCGACCAGCTACCTTTTACAAATGCTTCAAAACTTTTTCTAAAAAGTAATAGCCACATGCACAGTATATATAATATTTCCACTGATCAAGCACGTTTTAGACATTTCCTTCACAACTTAAGCTTTAAGGAGAGCTATTTTTGTCTTTGTTATTCTCCGAAGCAACTCTACATTTGATGCCGGTAAAACAATGGCTTTCCCAAGGGAACACATTTTCAATAATTTTCATTACCAGTTCTTCTTTGCATTTCATCACAATCATTTCATAGAGAACTGTAGAACATATTGCTGGACATAGTAAGGATCCAACAAAAGGGGGGGGGGGCGGACAAGAAAGGAGGCCATACAATTCTTATTTGTTTTTCCTTCTCATGACACTGCATAATTTTGCTTGATCCTTGATAGTTTTGGCAAAGGGAGGCAGAAGTATTAAGGCAACAACTACAGACTCTACAAGAAAACCACCGGTACAAGCTTTCCCATTATTTTATCCAGAAAAACATTTGAAACTTCTATTGATCGATTAAAATACATATGATCCTGCAAACTCTATATTTCAGTATCAGATATGAAAGTACGTACTCCCATAGTACGCTAGAATGTTGTGACATACTGTACTACTTTCAACATGATAAAATTGATGTCCACTGTATATTAGCATTTCCATTTTCAGTTGCTTTGATAGTTCCCATGAACTGTGGGATATGATAAAAATGGTTATATCAGATATTACCATTTTTTGGGTGAAAAGGCATTACTGTGAAATATGCTACGGTGTGACCAGCAAAAATGATAAATAATCCATATAAGCTTCTCAACTAAAACTTAGAAAACCCAACAGATACCATTTCATAAGGAAAATTATCTTTTAAGAAAATAATTAGATGAAAAGAAAAACATTTTTTTTGGCAATATAGTATTATGATTTAGACAAGCAAAAGAAGCCAATGTGTTGTCTTTGTTTGCAGCAGGAAATTGCAGGTGGTTAGAGTTTAGCTGATGCAATAATTTTCAACTCAACTGCATCTTACCACAATATAACATAAAAAATTTGTCCTCAAAATGCCTTCACTAAATTCAAAGTCCACACCATCCTTGCCAAGCTTCTGCCTTTTGTAATGTTATATGATTCTCAATTACAAAGTCAAGATCTTACTTTTTTGCTTTAGGTTAATACTTCATTCTAAATCTTCTCAAGGTGGGATATAGGCATTTACAGAACACGTTTACTATACCCGTATCCAGCCCTGAATTACCAGATTCCAGATTTCCTCGGCTTCTTGCATTAAAAATTGTGTTTAAAATAAGAAAAAATAACAACAACAACAACAACTACTACTACTACTACTCACTTGCCAATCACATGATTCTCTCATAAAGCTTCATGTATGAATAACATTATGAAGGTGCAGGCAAATGATGGGAGAACAGCTTTATGGTTTAAGTGTGAAAAACCTACAAGATCTCGAGAACCAGATGGAGATGAGTCTCAAATGTATTCGAATGAAAAAGGTCGACCAAATTTAACATTGAAATAAACAGCAATGCTCTTTTACTTTGGTACTATTGATAAATGTGATTGACCAATCTGTCCAAGGCCCAAGCAATTCTTAAGAAAGTTGAAAGCTATTAATAGTAACATGCTTAATTAAACTCTGCAGGAACAAATTCTAACAGAAGAAATCCGAGAGCTGAATCGAAAGGTCTGTTTGAGCAATAGTATTCACCAAAGTTTCTTTCAAAAGCATTTGTAATGATGAACTGAATTTTTTCCCCTTATTTCCTTGCAGGGAAGCATTATACATCAGGAAAACGTGGAACTCTATAAGAAGGTAAACCTCCTTCGACAAGAAAACACACAACTATACAAGAAGGTAGCTAGCTTAGTTATCCACTAATTAGGGCATCATGAAAAGTTCCAAGAGAAATTTAATCATGTTCAACTCAAGCTCTAAAATATGACAAAGAAAGCTCACCTTGCTTAACTATGAGGCTTCATATCTCAGGTTTATGGCACATCGGAGATGGCTGATGCGAGCAGAGAAGCATTCAATCCATACGGTTTTCACACGGGCGAGGATCCACAAGAAATGATCCAACTGCAGCTAAGCCAGCCGGACCAAGACACGTACGAGACATCGGGCAGCGCCACGAAATAATGGTCAAAAAGTTCTTCAGTTAGATATTTTTACACTCCGTTAACAATATTATAAAATTGAAGCATATAACAAGAAAGAAAATGATGAAGAGTCCTGCATGAATCATACCTGAATACTCAAAAGCAAGAATCAGAGGCAGAACATCTATAATTCTTGGAGTGGGCAGAGGAATTAGATAAAAGCATATCATCAAGTGACTGCAAATTCATATCAGATATGCATGTAAAGTGAATTATGGGA
The DNA here is from genome assembly GCA_025593235.1 of Vachellia pachyceras. Lineage (NCBI taxonomy): Eukaryota > Viridiplantae > Streptophyta > Magnoliopsida > Fabales > Fabaceae > Vachellia > Vachellia pachyceras. The sequence goes on along the minus strand of JANTPZ010000834.1, from coordinate 1,707 downwards.
AATTTTCAAATAACAAAGCATGGACTTGAGATTTTGCTGACTTGTCGATCCAATTATTCTTTAGAGATGATCAACAAAATGTGAGTTCTCAGAAAAATAAACATAAGGTGCAGCTGCTCCACTCAAAATTTAAATTTGTATACAGTACAAGATTCAGGAGCACATGACTACCGTTCCACAACTCGTACAGTTATTAAGTGACCCTAGAGTAAGCTGTTATAGAAACAACGCTTTTACTTCCTTTGTGCTATTGTTTAGGTACTGCATGTGTGCTTTATGTTGCTTCTGGCCAATATCTTCCAGGTTCCGTTCTAACCTACAATTGATATCTTGTGCATAGGCGAAAAGGAAAAACTACGCTCATATTACAAGCAAAACTTACTAATTAACGTACTTTGCAGAAATGTAACCTGTCAACTGCATATTACAATTTCATAAGTCCGACTTGCTGCAGTTAGTTCATTAAAAGCATGAAATATGATATCAGTAATAGACAACATATATAACAAGTCCAAGCACAAGCTTGATAAATTATATTTTACTTCCATGCTAAAAGAACAGACTCAACTGGATGCAATTCATAAGAAGGTGACACATGCTCACTATAAAACAAGATACGAGAATGATAGAAAATGCAACGGTAGTAGCACAGACTGAAATAATACAATCTAATGAAACGATCACATGCTAATAATACTTTACCAAACCAGTGTGAAAATCCCGGTCGTTGTATCAAAGCAGATTTATTTGAGCCATCTGTTTTAGAAGGCGGGGAAAAAACAAATCATGCGAGTAAAATCACATCACGGGTCATCCAATGATGAATTTACATTAATGATTCTTGGGAGGAGTTGGAGATACGAATAAATAAGGGCGAGACTGAGAACGAAAGCATCAGAGTCCTTTTTGGGGTCCGCGAAAATATCTGACCAACTAAACAGAGAGGCCTGAGGGAAGTTTTTTACTCCACGTGGCGACCACGTAACCGGTGGAGCCTCTTTCTGCCATGCTATAATGCATAAGCTATTGAATTATTTGGCAAAAAAGCAGGCATAAAAAAGCAAATATAATAGTTATAGAATTAGAGTGGAAGAACATCAGTTAGGTATTCCAACCACAGGAGGAAAAAAAACGCAGAAGTTAGGTATGTTAATCCAACAGCAGTTAGCTTCTTCTAGACAAAATGTTCTAAAATTTGAGTTTGCATGTACGGATTACACTCGCAAATTAGAAGTCTTAATTGAATACACCTCCGCCCATTCTAAATATAAACTCCCATTTATAATGCTTTACACTATAAACGGGGTTTATATTTATGATCAAAAGGACTAAGTGATTTACAACTACTTAAACTTTATATCAATATTTTTTACAAGGGAAAATGAGTTTCAGGTTCCAAGTAAGGAACTTAACCATCAAATGGTCCCAAAGATTCAAAAAACTATTATAAGGTCCCAAGAGAAGCTGCTGAGGTTGTCATAGGTCGAGGAGACTCCCCGAAGGGGTCTAAAGAACCAGGAAGGAGAAGGGAGCTGTGGAAAGTAGAGGGCCGACGGACGGCTTAAACCAAAATACTGAAAATAGATATGCAAAGGTAAGAAAAAGAAAAGGACCTGAGAGCGGCGGTAGTCCGCACAGGACTCAGACCTTCAGAGAAAGGAAGAAGAAGATGCAAGACATGATGCAAAGTAGATAAAATAGAAACTT